>JAHWFP010028480.1:63524-310496 GCA_023313725.1 Lithobius niger
AAACAATAATTACACAATGCAATGGGGTGTGAAATTCAACATAATTAGTAATATGCTCAATTTATATTAGATTAAAAAACTATCAACTGCTATTTTCTGAATGCTCATTGATTAATCACCCTTTAATGAATAGCAAGTAAGAGTTCATGATAACATTTCCATCGATTAAGAAAACAAGTGAATTTTTTTACATGGGAATGCAGCGTCTACTTGAAATTTACTAATACTATTTTTATTTCATGTTTATAGGAGAACATGGCTATGGTGAGAAAGACATCTTCTTATTATTTTTTTCCCCGAAGTATATGGTGACCTAGTGGTAACCAGATACAAATAAACAAATTTACGTTGGTTTTCCTTGTTTCACTGGCTATAAAACTTTCCTTTACGAATCTATATTTGATGGTTTATAAAAAAAACGAACATGTAAGTGTGAATGAAAATCACTGAAAAGCACGGAACGTAATGGAAACCTCTTCATGGTTCTGTTGTAGCATAATGTCGTGGTACGCAGTTTCTATGTATGTATAAGTGCGAAGGTTTTCTAATTGATTTTCAGTACGGCTTCTAATGAAAAACCGTTAGTATTTTTTTGCAATGGTGTAACTCAACAATGTTTTCAATCAGTAAAGTTAAGGGGACTTTTCACTTTCTGCCAACAGTTTTCCTATGTGTTCAAATATCATTAACCTTTAGTCTAAAAATTGTTGTTAATGCAAGGACTCCATTGATGCTGTAGCAAGCATTAGCCAACTTATGTTCAACACGATGTGGTTACACTGGCGGGTTTGGTGTGGTCTTATTTTTAAAATATTCGTTAAGAATAAATCTAAATTTTGAATGCAAGCTTTAGGGGTTAGGACAAAAATTTTATTTAATAGCTTGTGGGCACTATTTAAATGGCTCACTAAATGATGACTGCTATTTTCTGAATGTCATTGTATTATTGCCCTTTAATGATTATCGATTGCAGTTCTTGTCAAAATTTCCATAGATTACGGAAATAAGTGAACATTCTTACTTGGTAATGTAATTACATGATATTTATTAAGACTATTTTTTCTTTCCTGCTTACAGGAGGATATGGCAAAGGTGAATAACACATCATATTATTATGTCTGTTATTATTAAGTTGGAAAGTGTACTAGTGGTTAACCAGATGTAAATGAATAAATTTTATGTGTGATTCATTGTTTGCATGGTTACAAAGCTTTGGTTTACTAGCCTACATTTTCATAGCATAAAGTATTGAGGTTTACAAGTAAGCATACTTCTAAGTATGACTGAAATTCATAGAAATCCACTGTATGTAAGGGATATATCTTCGTTTTTTCGTTGTTTTGTAATGTAATATTACAGTATTTAAGTGTATGTCTAAGGGTTTTCACGTTTTTTTTTCAGTTTACTTTTCAATTTTGAGGAAAAAAAACTGTTAGTAATATTTAGAATTACGCTGTAACACGATGTAATTGCAGGTTTACCTTCATTTTATAGAAAAAAAAATTATACCTACATCTCTTCCGGTTGACGTTTCTCTATGGCTCAGTTTTGCTACATTACGACAGATATGTGTTAATATTGTGAAGTCATTCATTTTCCTGTTTTTTCTCCCTCGTGATAAAAGATTTCACTACTTCACTCAAGCCTACGTAACTGCTGCGAAAACATTTGCACTGGCTGCTCGAATATAGTAATAAGTGATGTTTTTTTAAGTAACGTAAATTAGTCTTTTGTATCCTTGATAGAAAGTAAACGGTTAGCTTTACTTACACTAAGATGTAGTGTACATTGGCATAAAAATATTGTCATGATTCGAAAGCACTGTATACCTGCTTCAAAGAAAAACACTGCTGCAGAAAAGTTAAAATATCATCAAAACTTAATACGTCAGACTAAAGTCTAGCTTAAAAACACCATTAACTTTCAAAACGCTCTCCAATTTCCCTATCAAATACAATAAATGAATGGACTTACAACTGGTATTGATATCACAACTTCCCACCATCTCTTTCTTCCTCCAAACCATCCTGAACATATTCACATCGACCTCTACCCTTAGCATTATTTGTGTGAGTCGACTGATTTCCGCCTGTACACTTGGGAGATCTGTAGGGTATTGTAGATTACAATCTATACCATTAGCAGATCATCGTAATTATGATACATGTCAACATAAATGAAACAACACGTAGGAATAACAGTGATCCAAGTTTAACAATGATTTCAATCAGTAAAGTTTAAGGAATTTTTTCCCTATGGTAGCAAGTGTTCTATGATTTCAATTAGCTGTTATTTTTTTAAGTTAAGAGAGTTGAGAAATATGAGCTTCAAGTGTAGGAATTTCTGGTCATACATGATGCTCCCGTGCTATCATGGCAAGCATAACATAACGTATGCTTAACTAGTGGTGTTTACACTCACGGTTTTGCTGCAGAATAACTTTGAAAATATTTATTAAGTTTAAATCTAAAAGCTTCAAAGCATGCTGGAGTGGTTAGGACTAAAATTCTACTTAATAAGTTGAGGCAAATATTAAGTTAGTGGCTTCCTAAACGCTACTATTTTCTGAATGCTCATTGATTAATTACCCTTTAATGAATAGCAAGTGTTGTTCATGACGACATTTCCATCGATACAGAAAACAAGTGACTTTTTTTGCAAGGGAATGCAGTATCTAATAGTAATTTACTTATTTTTATTTCATGCTTATAGGAGGATATGGCCATGGTGAGAAACATACCTTCTTATTATATTTTTCCGAAGTATAAGGTGACTTACTGATCAACAAGATCAAAATGACGAAATTTGTGCTGGTTTTCGTTTTTGTGTGTGGCTAGAAAGCTGTCCTTTGCGAATCTAGATTTTCTTGTTAAAAAGGTATTATCGTTTGTAAAGAAACGTACATGTAAGTGTGACTGAAAATCATTGAAAAGCACGGAACGTTATGGAGACCTATTTATGGTTCTGGTGCAACATAATGTCATGTTACGCTGTTTATATGAATAAGTCTAAAGGTTTTCTAATTGTATTTCAATACGGCTTTCCCTTTAAATGAAAAACCGTTAGCACTTTTAACAATTTCCCTAAAGTAGCTGTGGATAAACAAAAAGACTTCTGTTTATTTCTTTTTTCAAGTGTGAAGATAATAAAATGTAAACCTACAAAATCGACTACCACTGCATTGCTATTAACAAATAAGAATAAAGGAATCTCCATTTTCAGTACCATTAATCATGTACTGCTCTCGAATTACTTTTAGAATCCGGCTAGGGATTTTTTAATTGGGAACCCTTCCTTCTATGACAATTCCCATTCCGACAATTTGTCCAATTGAAAGGTGAAAAAAATGTCAAAATACGAAACTGCTCATAAATCAATTCAAGAAAGAATGAACCATTATCTGTTCAACCAATATGGAAGTGCAGCACAATAGGCATTCAGACTTCCCTGGACAACACAGAATTAGACATCAAAATTTATCCTTCTGTCTTCTGGCACTATGACCCTGGTTGGGTTATACAATCCTCAATGAATAAATCTAATGGGGGGGGGGGTATACGAAAAACTGTAAGCAAACATTTTATTGAATGAAACTCAATGTGCTCAATTTATTAGTGTGCTAGTTTATTAAGTTTGGCTCCCTATTACCTGTTAGTTTGTATCAGTGAAAGCACAAAACATGCCTTTATTCGCATTCGAACGTGCATAAGAGGGTATTAGCAAAAACTCGGGTGACATGGTGAACTCTTAGGCAGCTTACATTGCTGATAGTAATTGTGGCAACGAATACAGAGAACATGAGACACGATCATTTTAGACGTTAGCATCCTCAAAATGTTTTCAAAATCTTACCATAGTTGTATTTGTTCATGACCAGTTATTCGTACTTTGCCTAGGTACTTTAAAAGTAGATTTTTTACAAAGTTCCTATTGCAAAGTTATTGCCGGAAGTTGCATTTATTGTAATGTGTGCACTCACTCAACGAATTTTGGATGATGTCACAAGTAAGGAAAGCTGTTTAAACTATGAAACTATTGCAAAGCTACTCGACTGTCTTTAAGTCTAACTGCAAATCTGCTCATAAAATAAATTGAAATGTCGTTCAAGCCTAACCAAACTGAAGACATCACAAAAAAAGCAACGTCGTGTCCTGTCATGTTAATTAAAAATAATATTTCCCATGTCTATTTTTTTGCGCTATACTGTCCCAAATTTCTGTGTAGTATACTTCATCTAATTTTGGCTGCTACTCCCGTCTGCCTGTCTATTTGTGAAAAGTCGTGTCCACTATCTACAAACGCTATAATCATAAATTTTCTACTCAGCAAAAAAGTGGTTAAAAGAAGTGGGTATTGCATTCTAGTAAAAGCTTGACTATATGCGTCTTTCTAAAAAAATACCAGCTTGCCGACCACTACGCATTTTCCTACAGCATAGCTTTGCTACTAGCCAGATATACAGCAGCTACAATTAGCGGAAAAAATGGAATTTTGTAATACTTCTCACATTAAGTGTTGTAGCAAGTAATTTTCCTACAACGTAACTAAGGTGATTTTGATTAAGGTCATATTATTTCAATTGAATTACATACTATTTTTTAAAATCTAATCTTTTAGGTTGAATACACCTCCACCCCTCCCTACATATACAACAAATCCAAGCCTACCCATTTCACACGACCACTGACCACCTCTGAACGTAGATTTAAGAATGAATGAAATTCATTGAAAGGCTTTGAATGTAATGGATGTGTTTCTCTTCTTGTTTACGTTAGAGCATAATGCATCCATATTTAGTAGAGGATAACGTCACATTACGATGTTTTGAAGAGGCATAAGTTTAAGGATTTTCAAGTTTCGTTTCAGTTTTGTTTTCCCTTTAAAGGAAAAGACGGTTATATTCATGATAGCCTTCAGCTTTTTTTTCAAAATTGAAGATAACAAAATGTAAAACGACGAAATCCTCTAGAGTAGAATTGTGAATAACAAATACTAATAAATAAAACTATTAAACGTATAAGTACTCAAAAACTATTTCTAGAAGTCGGCTTGTGAATTTTTAATTGGGCAACTGTCATCCCTTCATTCTTTCGCAATTTCCATTCTGACAGTGTTTCAAAGAAAGGGTTGAAAGAGTGTCAAAATATGAAACCTCTCATAACAGAATAAAGCAATTCATGAAAACTTAAGAAGAATAAGCTATCTTCTATTCAACCATTGTGGAATCGTACCATGGTAGTCTTTTGCACATCCATGGACATAACTGAATTACACATCACAATTGTCCCTTTTGGCTTCTGTGCTGGGATTGTGTCAAAACTCCAAGATTAAGTCTAAAGGCTATCAATGAAAAAAGAAAGGATTAAGGCGAGAAATTTATACCGTCAATGGGAAAAACATACATATAAAAAAATTCATATGTAACAATGTAATTCACAATTGGATTTTTTTTTCTTATGGTAAAAAGCTTCCTATGATTTCAAGTAGCTGCTGATTTTTTTTAGTAAAGAGATTTTAGAAATGTGAGCCCAAAGTATAAACATTGCTAATTATGCAGGATACTCCATCACTGCAATAGTAACATATTCTTAACGTGAGTTGGTTACATTTGTGAGTTTAGTGTTGACATATTTTGTAGACGTATTAGTATAAATCTAAAAGCCTGAAAAGTATGATGGAAGGTTTACGGGAAACAGTTTATTTAATAACATGTGGCCAAATTGTATGTGACCCTCTGGCGGACTACTGATATTTTCTGAACGTTCATTGGTTAATCCCCTTTAAATATTATGGTGCGTACTTCATGAGAAAATTACCATTACCACGAAAACAAGTAAACAAGTAAACAGTAACGTAGAGTCTACAAGAAATTTACTTACACAATTTTTTTCTTTTTTTATGCCTATAGGTGGATATGAGAATGGTAAGAAAAACACATTATTATTTTTTCCAAAGAAACGAGGTTATTCTAGTGTGTAATCGGATATAACTGAAGAAATTTTATGTAGGATTCTTTGTTTGCAAGGCTCCAAAGATATTCTTTACGAGTGTAAATTTTCAAGTCAGAAAGGTGTTGTGACTAATAAAGAAGGGGACATTTAAATACAACTGAAATTCATTAACTAGATTTGAATGTAAGGGCTATATCTTCATGTTTCCGTTTTAGTGTAACGTAATTTTAGTGTTTATATTTTTGAGTTAGTCAAAGGATTTTCAAGTTTCTTTTCTGTTTGGCTTTCCCTTTAAAGGACAAACCCGTTAATCTTTTTTTCTGCAAAGAGCCTACAGTTATTTTTTTTCTGAAAATAGAACATAATAAATGAAAACCTACTAAGTCCTATAATATTATAAATTAATATAATATAATATATAATATATAATATATAATATATAATATATAATATATATATATAATATAATTAAATTAATATAAATAAATAAATAAATAAATAAATTTGTTGCAAATGCAACTGGAATGGTAAGGACCTGTCGATCGCTAACAGCCATCCGAAATTAAAACTTAAAGTCATAGATTACAAAAGTTTAAAATGAAGACAAATGGCGCAACAGTAGAGGTGTGGTTGAAGAAATTTGGTTAGGGTCACGAATGCCTTACCACCAAGGTTTGACCTACTAGGGACACAATGGTCCCCGATGGCATCGCCAAATGTGAGGGACAAGTGAGGGGAAATGCCGGGAGTCATTGTCGCTAATTCTTATATAACAATAAAATAAAGTAAAGCAAAGCTTGGCCAAGACCAATTATTGGCATTCCTAATGCAAAAAAAATGATACTGTTAAAAATCCCACAGCAAAAGTGGTCAGCACGGAGTCAGTATATTTTCGATCTTAGCTCAAAAGAACAGGGAAGGGATAGGTTTATCCACTTATTCCATGCCTAAATTAAAACTAATAAAAGTACACTTATTTACAATAAAAAGTAGCAGGTTGATACCATTGTCTTAAAAAGTACGAAAAGTTTACATATCTGCTGAGATCAACATCATATATCCTCTTTTTAAAAGTAATGAATTGTTATTAACAAATACTAATAAAGAAAACTCTTTTCGGTGCCATCTATTAGTTACGAATTTATCTGAGAATTCAACTCGTGATTTATAAAATTGAGAAACCAACAAGCTTTCCTTCTTTGGCAATTTACATTCCGACAGTACTTTGAAATAAAGGATGAAAAACTGTTAAAAATGCGAAACCTCTCATTACCCAAAGTAAATCAATTCATGAGAGCTTAGAAGAATTCTGCTCAACCAATGCAGAAGTGTAGCCTAGACGCCATTTACACTTTCCCAGGAAAACACTGACTTAAATATAAAAAATTTTCCCTTTTGAATTCTGGCACTACGGCACTTGGTGGGATTGCATCAAAGCTCAAACAATAAATCTAAAGACCATAAAGGAAAAACGAAGGGATTAAAGAAAAATTTTAATTGAATAAAAATGTCATGAAATTTATTATCGTGCATGGTAACACTCGCCCAGTTTGATTCCATCTTCCTTGTTAGTCATCATCAGCGAAAGTACAATAACATGCCTGCATTCGTATTCGAGGGTATTCTTACAAATCAGAAGATACAGTATATTCTAGCCTTTGTACCGCTGATGCATTGTGGCAATGAATACAGATACATACACATTAGTATTTTAGACATTAGCACCCTCAAAATGCTTTCCAAATCTTACCATGGATGTGTTTATTCATGAATTGTTGTTCTTATGGTGTCTAAGTGATTTAAAATTATTTTTTTTACTGAGTTCCTACAGCAAAGTTATTACAGCACGTTGGTTTTATTATAATGACTGCACCCACTCAATGGCTCGATAGACGATTACAACTAAACGAAATCTGTGTAACCTATGAAACTACTGGAAACCTATTTAACAATATACATGACCACCAACAGAAATGCTATGTTGTACTTGTTGAATACTTCATCTGTATTTGTTTACTATTTCCGACTGATAGTCTCTTTTAAAAGGTACTCTGTCCGTTATTCTTACCATATCTGTAAAACTCTACAAGGAAAAATTTTCTACACAACCTGAAGGTGTAGAAAAGCAAGGTTA
Source organism: Lithobius niger (assembly GCA_023313725.1). Taxonomy (NCBI): domain Eukaryota; kingdom Metazoa; phylum Arthropoda; class Chilopoda; order Lithobiomorpha; family Lithobiidae; genus Lithobius; species Lithobius niger. Next base: position 71,610 of record JAHWFP010028480.1, read on the forward strand.
ACTAAGGTTTGGAGTTGATTGTGTTGTTTGAAGCCGCTATTAAGGCATGTTTAACGTGGAATGCACAAGTTGGTAGTTCGTTATGTACGTAATGTAGTTAGTTTTGTACGATGTTCATATGTATGTGTAAGTCTTAGTCAAGTTTATTTTCATTTTGGATTTCCTTCTAAAGGAAAAAACCGTTAACCCTAAAGTAACTGAGGACGGGCAAAGTGCCTTCAGAACAGTGTAAACTAAGAAAACTCTACCATCGAATTGTTATTAACAAATAAAAAATAAATAAAATTGCCTCAGTGCCATATATTACGTATTACTTACTAATTAATCTTAGCATCCAGCTCCCTATTTTTTTTAAATTGGGCAATTATCATCCCTACCTTCTTTGGCAATTTCGATTCCAATAGTCCTTTAAAAGAAAGGTGAAAAAATACACAAAATACTAAAGCTCTCATAACATCTGAATAAATCAATTCATGCAAGCACAAGAATTAGCCATCTTTACTCAACCAATGTGGTGTTGTATATCATGATGCTCAATTCCCTGGACAACACTGTATTACGTATCAATATTTTCCCTTTTGCTCGAAATTTGGTCAAGTTAATTATTGTGCAAGGACACACTCGATCAGGGTATCCTACGATTTCAAGTAACCGTTATTCACATAGCCGTTAGGCATTGGAAAGTTTGTACCTTTTGTGTTATGCCCACCGGTGCCTACTTTCTTTAGGGGGACTTGTTACAATGTGCGTAACTGGGGTCACTCACCTTCTGAGCTGGTGCCTCCTCTTTCTTTTGAACCACTCGACAGGAATAATAAGATCAGAGAGCCTGCACCTGTGGGTGTATTCAACTATCAGTTTAGGATGGATCTATTGTTACCAATATCATTGCGCCAAGTAGCTGGACTAAAGGAGCAATGTTACGTAGTAGCATTTAAGTATTTTCATAAAGTCACTGCCTCATAAGATAATGATGGAACCCGAAATCACTGCACTAAGTGATCAGTTATCCATACGAAGTACTTTACTATGATCTGAATACAAGTTTAAATTATTTCATAGAAACAACTTAACTAATGAAAATTAAAACTAGAAAATTTTTTTAGATTACCCTTAATAGAAAGCAAACGTGAAACTTTCCCTTAAACTAACTAATCATTTAAATCAGAACGGAAATCTAGATTTCTTAAAATAGACTGGTCATTGTTCAAAAGTAATGTTCACCTGCTTCAACGAAAAACATCACCGCTTGAAAATTGTAATCATGTAAAAATGGCTTATTATATCAAACAGACTAAGTTTAGCAAAACAAGTTTAATTGATTTTTTTAGCACCAACTGAAGTATTCTTTCAGTTAATTTATCCATGATTTTGTTTCCTTTATAACAATATAACTCAATAAATTATATCAATTAGTAAAGCTAAGCGAATTTCCCTCCTTATGGTAAGAATTTTCCATTCGTTTCAAGTATCCGTTTTGTTGAGTTAAGAAATTTGAGTACCAACTCTAGACATTGCTGCTCATACAGGATGCTCTATTGCTGCAAAGGTAAATATAAGCCAACGTATGCTAAAAACGAAATGGTTACACTTGCGATATACCTATCTTGAAACTAATCATTAAATATTAATCTAAAAGCTAAAAAAGCCTGCTGGTGGGGTTAGGACAAAATTTTATTTAATAACGTGGTCAAATCTTTGGTGGTTCACTGGCTGATGGTTGGAAATTTCTGAACGTTCATTGGTTATTCGCCATTTTAATATTCTCAAGTGCAGTTCACAAAATAATTTCCATCGATGAACAAAACAACTGAACAGTCTTGTTGGGTAATGTAGTGTCTACATGAAATTTACTAAAACTACTTTTTTTTTTACACTTACAGGAGGATATGGCTATGGTGAGAAATACACATTATTATGTTTTTTTTCCAAAGTTGTAAAGTGTACTGGTAGGTTTGACAAGGCATAAATGCACAAATCCTACGTGGGTACATTGTTTGGATGGCTACAAAACATTTCTTTACGAGTTAAAATTTTCGTGTTCGAAAGGTATTGTGCTTTATAAAGAAGCGTACATCTAAGTGTGACTGAAAAACTTATTTTTAAAACGTTGTGTCATTTCAGGTAATTAGAAGCAATACGCCAAATGTCTATTTTTATCTGCTGTATTGTCCACTGTTTCATTCAAAAATTGTTCACTTATTTGTTTTAATATTTCCGTGTGCTAGTCTAATTGTAAAAGTTTATACTAATTACTTATTGCTAAGATAAATTTGCAAAACAATGCAGTACTTGCCTGTAAGTGTTTTTGCTAAGTCACTGCCTCATTCAATAATCTTTGAATTCTAATAATTTGCATCTAGTAATCACAGTTATCATTACAATGTACTTTAAAACGATCTGAATAGCCTACAAGGTCACCTTTATTTTATAGAAAGTCGTAACTAACGAAAAAACGGAAACGTTTTGTATATCCTAAAAAGAAATTAAACTTGCAACAAATTTACATACAGTAACTAGGTGTATACATCAGCATAAAAATCACTATTCAACAAATAAATTGGTCAGTGATTCAAAAGCAATATTTAACAGCTGCAACAAAAAACATCAATCCTTGAAAAATTATGATCTCATCAAAATGGCGTCTTGCATAGACAGCCTTATATTTAGCTTGAAAAGACCAATACCTATGTTACAAACTGAAGTATTATTTCAAGTATTTTAACCATGTTTTGGTTGCCTTTGTAACAGAGTAACACAACAATGATGCCAACCAGCACACTTATGGGGATTTTATACTTTTATGGTAACAAGTATCCAATCATTTCATGTAGTCGTTAATATTTTACTTAAGAGAGTTGTAAAATTTCAACCCCCAGTTTAGGAAGTACTAGTCATGCAGGCTAATTGCTATCACGGTAAGCCTGAATATAACTAAGCTTAACAAGAGGTGGTTACACTTGTGATTTTTGTCTAAAAGCCGGGAATGCATGCTGAAGGGGTTAGGGCAAAAACATTTAATAACGTGCTCAAATTTAAGAGAGTTGACAAGCTGATGACTGCTATTTTCTGATCGCTGGTTGGTTAATCACCCTTCAAAGATTATGGAGTGCAGTTCACGACAAACGTTCCTTTGATGAATAATACATGTTAATATTCTTATTTTCCTTTCACACATAGCTAAAGGTTACTAAGGCGGAAAAAGACATACAAATTGTGGTAAGTAATCATGCTGGCCTTTAAACAGCCTCTGGGTAAATTGTGTATTGAAATATTGAACTATTTTATAAGTATATCAATGCTCACTTGTCTTATTAAAAAAACAAAGTATTTTTCGTTTAATTAAATGACAATTTTATATAATAACAATATTGAATATTTACTGGCTGAAGAAGAGCAAAATTGAATAAAAACAGTTGTGGAACCATTTTTGTAGAGGCACAAATAAAAAGATAATAGACAAATAAAAAGATATAAAAAAAGGGAAAGTCTGCTTGACATCCTTTTAAATCGCTAATGTTGTCGCTGTATGGAGAGGGACGATTTTACAATAAAGTACCTACCATTCATCAACCTAAACAGAAGTCTATTCTCGGGGTTCTTTCTCTTTTTGAATTCGGAAAGATAGGATAAGGCAGGATTGAACCACAGATCGTTGGCTTCATGGTCAGTCATTCTAACCATTCGGCCAATCTGACCTCTAAAAACCCTGTTCCTCTTATTGACCCACTGGTGCCACTCAGTACAAGATGTATTGCCTAAACCATGACCAGCCTTCATACAGCATTTTTGAACCAACTGAGTTTTGCCAATATTTCAACTTCAGGTATGATTACCAAACAAGACAAGATGAACTGATGCGTATTTAACCTAATATTAGTGCATTAAGCTTATAAAACTTCATCATTAGTCACTTGAATTCTTTTGCAATGAACGACCAGCAGATTTGTTTTCCCTTTTTATTTTCATTGTCATCAAATGAACTCAATAATGCGACGGTAACAACATTTGTTGAAAAGGCGATTCCAAGCTGTCGCCAAGATGAGGGAATACAAAGGATGTTTAGTGCTTCGACACGTGACTTTTACTCTTGGTTTTCACGATTTCATTATAATTGGGTTGCTTTATAACGGCTGCTTTTTCACAAGATTTAGTTTTCCTGATAACCGAGCTTGAGGACGAACTAGAAAGGCTGGAGCATTTGGTCTGAAAAGTTATTCTACAATTTCGGAGCTGTAAAGCAAAGATACGATTTCATTTTATTTGAAGAAAGGAAGGAATGGACTTAGATCCTCCTTTCCAGAGACGTTATGTACTGGTTCTATGTATCTGAACCGAAGGGGGTTGAGGAATTATGGTGCATCAACAGCTAGGAATTTGTGCCAACCTTACTCCCAGTGCCGTCTTGGCTGTCAACTACAAAACATTAAACAAACACCAAATGGAGATCTTATAAAATATTCTACACATTACAGAGATGTTAAACAAACACCAAATGGAGATCTTATAAAATATTCTACAGTCTGCAAAAATTTAAATACTCTGGACCAGAGAACAGACTTATCGTTGAATTGATGTGCTAAGCACTGCAACGGATGGAAACGGCGATGAACCCACAAGGCTTGGTAAGCATCATCCTGCCTCAGACATAGACTTGGAAAGGCATCTGAGGGACGAAGATTGCGATCCCTTTCAAGAGGACCGGAAAGAAACCCTTTTGCTGCTGCATCAGCATACTCATTCCCAACTCTCGCATCATGGCCCTCGATCCAGGAAAATTTGATTATTGATCAATTCCATTCGAACTTTTTCAATAGCGAATATTTCCATTCAACAAATCGTTTTTGTACAAGTTTGGTCCAATTTGCCTCGCAAACATTTATCTTGAATTGATGTCGTTCACACCATAAATTAATATTTTCCGTTTTCCGTTTGCACTGCCCGTTTCTCTGAACAAAACCCTAAATTTATTCCACATCAGATTTGTTAAGCAGGCCATCATAGTAGGCCCACGCAATGTAGTATGAAAGACTCGGAATAGTGTACTACATTTTCTGTAAAGAATATATATTGTAAAAACGTACCACAGACTGGACTGACCTGGAAGAATGAGTGATCATCAACGGGATGATGAAGTAAAGTATAGAATACGTCCGTTGGCTAAATACGCAAACAAATAGGCATTAGATTGATGGGGATAAAACATCAATTTTTATACGACGAAAGCATGAAATCAAGAGGAAGATTTGCATAGAACTTTTTATCCACTCTTACAAAACCTAATTGTTTAATGGAAATTTCAGCTTGCAGATGATGTTCACTGGAAAGGGCTGTGGTAACCAAATTTTGTTGTGCAGTTCATTCTTCCCTTTCCGTTTCGCCTGAATTCGTCCTTTGTTATAACCCAATTTATTTGTTTAACTTCTGCCCTTTTCATAACCTCGATGTATGGTTAATTTCATTCTAGTTTATTATTGTGGTAGCATGAAACCATTGTGTTTTCACTCTCCCACGTCCCAGTCCCAAGCCCAAGTCCCAGTCCAAGTCCCATTCCCACGTTCCACTGCTGATTTTCTTTTTTCTGCCAATAAGTTTAATTAATAATTACGTTTTTATGTGTTACCAACTAAACACTGTACAAAATTACTTTACCTACCTACTTTACAAAATGTACTTTACAAAATTTTATTTCAACTCCATTATTTTTATATTTTTTTATTATTAATTTTTATTTTTGTATTTTTTTTTACTAAGTTTTAAATATTTTTAAGCTTTCAATTTTTATTTTTATTTACTTTTCAGTTTTGATTTACTTTAGTTTTTACTATCACTTATTTCACTTGTTTCGGTCTCCTGTCTTTCTTAACTCTTTCTCTTCTTTTTTTAAAACTAAAATGGTTACTTGTAACTAATAATGGTTTTGTGGAAAGAGCTAGAATACAATTAGATTCGTTAGTTTAGGAATTATGAAAATTACATGCTGTTAGGTGATTGCAATGTTAGTGTTCTACGCTTCTCAAAAAATATGCATGAAAGGAAAGCCATTGGTCCTAGCAATACGTAACGTTTGATAATACGCAGAAACTAAAAAAACCGGGAGCACAAGGCCAACAACGTTACATAAGACCATTCGATAAAAATGTGTGGATTTCGTTTCACTGCTGGATACATTAGTAATAAAGGGTTGTCTCTTGTTGCTAAAAACAGTAGGAATAAACAGAAAATTAATACTGCAGCAAACTATTTTTGAAAAACAAGGAAAACCTTCGTCACTGTTATCCTATGATTTTGATTGGCTGGAGGGGAGATTTGAGAATGCACATTATTTTTTAGCATTGTGCTAATGTATTTATCACTATGCAACATATTATTTGTATCAAAGTCAGGAAACATTTCTAACTTCATACAATTTCTTTCTTTCGTCATGTGTAATGTTAGTCCTGTACTCTAGATCGACTATTTTATGTTCTATCCTAGACATATTCACGCGTTAGTACTAAGTGCGAATTGTCTTCATGTGTGGTCTATATGAAGACCCATATGGGGTCTTCATGTCATAAACATTGAGACCATGGAAACCACCAAAACATAGCAACAAAATGTAACGGTGTTATTTCCATATTTCATAAACAACCAAACTGAAGTAGTTTTACTTTTTGTTTGGTTTATTCCCTGATAGGCTGAAAAGATTTATGATTTACGCAGAAGTTCTGCAATACATGGTTAAAATGTTAGTATTTCATTGCTCTTGAAAAACTGCATAATGGTCTGTAGTGGATACATCGTTAGTTGACTCCCCATTAACCTGCATACTACACGAAGTTTCATTACCTTCACACTATCCTGAATTCATTGACAGGTATGCCACCCCTTTTTGCCCGATAGGAATGTTTATTGTTAACTTCATTTTTTTCTATTACAGTGTGAGCGACTACTGCAGCCGATCTTCCTGCGACCACCACTGGAATTCCCATGTCAGCATATAGTTACTCTCCTTATACTCCAAGTTACACTTCGCCTGCATACTAACGCAAAACAACGAATTAAATATTGAAATAAAAAATAATATGTTAGTAATGTATTCTGATCGGTTAATGAAGTTTATTGTGTAATACAACAGCATAATTTATGAAGTTTATTGTAGAATAGTGCATATGTAAAATGGTGAAAACTTGTTAAATTGCATTTGAACCTATTATAAATTTAATAAGCAATAAATAATTGTGCACAAATTGCGTCTCATTCTTTCACTGTTTACGAAGAACAAGCGTTTTATCTTTTCAAGCTTTCGTAGCTTTGTGTACTGAATAAATATACAAAAGCAATTAGTTTTGCTGCAGTTGTAAGTAAACAAAATTATCTTTAAAAATGGCAGTCACTGCAGGTCATCTACAAAAAACATGGAAAAAATGTTTGAGTGATAGTACAAATCTACAATATTCTCAATCCCAAATTCGAAAACTGCTCAAGAGCCTTTATAAGCATTGTGCATTTGAACAACTTTAGTATTATATCTAAGGAGATGGGTATGCTACCAACAGGACATATTCTTTTAACACTTTTCAATTTGTCACATCTTGATTCTTGGACATTATTAGTCACACTGTCATCACAAGTAGTAAAAACGTAAGTGACAATATGTCACTTAAATAAGCGAATTTATGCATTGCAGAAGGGACATCATTCTAAGATGGTGGACAGATCACTTCCGGTTAGGAGTCCCAGAAGTAGTGGTCACTGAACCAGAAAGTGTACCATGCCATGATTTAATGACTGTAATTCTAGTATAGAAATTCTCCAAACGGTTGCACTTCCAGTTTGGAGAACCAAAACCATAGATAATCAGCCCCAGGTCGGGATCGGTTTCATATTCAGATTACTGGTGATACCTTGCGACTGTAGATTTTACTCTGTTTCTTATATGACGATACCATTGATTTTTATAGTTTTAGTGAGGCTTGACAAAACGTAAATGTAATCTCAGTTTCAATTCTGACCACACAATCGGTCTGTATATTTTAAAACTGAAACAGTAACACATTACAATGTCGACACCATCCAATAGCAGCCCTTACACCTAATTTTAAATGTTCATCTAGATTTCATGCACACCGTTAAAAAAATAACTTAAAAGTTAATAGCAGGTGATGATAAGAGACAGAATCAGAAACACCTTTCATCTCTGTATTACAGTAAAAACACAGATATTTTTGACCCTGCCAGATTTCTGCAAATTGTCTAAGTATACCATGTAGTTGGCGCTTTAATGCTTACCAAGAACACAAGATGGCATAGCAACATTAGTACGTGCTCCTTGGACAAGTTTTTCAATCCTAACCATTGGCATAAATTATTTTGCCATAGCATGCACCACCTGACTCTAATTTGGGGGAGGTTATGGGGTCATCACGGTGAAAGCTTTTACCCTATTGACCTTGTTACCACAAATCTAAGATGGCACTATCCATCTATTCCAAGATGGTAACGCACTCTCCAAAAAGCTTACTAACCTGTCTTTCACACAATGACCCTGTTATTCTCACTTATAATAATGTTGTCTGCTACAAGCCCATGATGAAAGTGCCGCACGATAAACCAAGTCAACTATTATTCAAAAGTGTAATGATTGATATTGATACACAAGTTTGATGCAAAGAAAAGAAAATAAAAAGAAACGACAAACATAAACAAAATATTTGGTTTATTCACACTTTAGTGTCAATAAAGGCTTCACTTTTCAAAACGTACAAAGACTATATATAATATTTCCAAACTCATTTTAACATTACAAAACTAGGTGTAGAAGCTTTACAGTTTCTCACAAAATGTCCACTTTGATACCGACATAGAATATTGTCAGTGGTGAAACTGCACTGATAGATATCACATATTTTGATGTCAATCGTGATAGCCCCTCAGATGGCAATTGAGAAGGTGCAAAAAAATTCATTTCACCTTAAAAAAAATAAAAAAAATGTGTAAACTACCGCTAACTATCCATGAAAGCAAATAATACTTTAATGTTCTTCTTGAAATATAATGGACTAATTTTTCATTCCCATCTTCTTATGTGCGTTTTGGGCCACAAGAGGTACACTCACACCGATCGTCACCTTTGGTTTCTCCCAGTGCTCTGTAAAGGTTCAAGTTCATCAATCCTAAACTAATTAACATTTGCACTTCAAAATTGACTATGCACTTAGTCAGAGCATTCCTCTAGGTGTCCATAAAGATTCAGAACTAAAGATTTATGACTAAGAAAGTTATTAAAACGAAGCCAACTTTGTGTAACAAAGTAAAAAAAAAGTAAAAGAGGCCTAAATTTTTCACTGTAAAGCTGACAAAATACTCCATGTAACGCAAAAATTAATGATACTGAGTTCAATAGGAAAACTTTCAGCATCTTTTATATACGACAAGATGTATTTTGTCCCAAAAAATATTAAAAAATAACAATAGAAACAATATTTAAATGACTCGTTCACACAATCTTGTGTTTCATGTACACACAATAGTCAACATTCCGTATGATCGGATCATTTCTCAGATGTTTTCCCCTTTGCGTGAGGTTTCTGCCCAGTGCTGTATAAAGGTTTCACGTTCGACAATCTTCAACAGGACTAATTGTCCTTTCCGCTTCAAAATTGTCATGTACATAGCTGGAGCCACCGATGAGAAAAACCATAAAAAAGGTGACTTTGCTCTATAAAGTGAACAAAATAAACTCGCCTAAACTTTTCATTGCCAAGCTCACAAAACAGTTTCGTTGTAAAGCAAAGATAAATTAATATATTTTGATAAGAATAAGTCAGATCTGTTACATGTCTCATTCCATACGAGCAACACATAACGAAATACGTAAACAGCAAGCATTTGCAAAGGAAAGTAACATACATACCATCATTTTCAAAGTATAGCTGGCAAAAATCCCTAAACAACCTGTCTCCTACGAAATTCCAGCACAGAGTGTAGCAATAGTTTGTACGACTGAGCATACTTTCAAAGAGGTTATAATGGCGTTCAAACATAAATTACACCTACATACAAAATAATATAAGATAGGTGTAAGACAGCAAGTGTACTCAAAAAACAGGACAGATGAAGACAAATGAAAGACAAACCAACCACAAAACAATTCAAGGTATACTGCGTACCAAAGCAAGGAAAACCAGTAAATATCGCGCAATGTTATTCATGTTAAATCCAAGGTTTCAAAAGGAAGGAGAAACAATAAAGTGTTAAATACAAAAAAATACTCCCGGTGTTATTGAAAGAAAGAGATTACTTAAGTTAATTATTGTAGGATAGAAAAAAAAAGTATTTCTGTGTTGAGTGTATTTTTGTTTTGTTTTTATTTTTTATTTTTTGGTATTCTCATCAAATCAGATGTTAAAGCATGGAAGTGTCATATTTGTATACTGCTAATTAGGGGTAAAAATGGTAAATGATAGACGGATATTAAGGTCTTCCACTCAATATGTGAGTCAATGCTGAAATAGTGTAATCTATCTTTAGTGCAGGGAAGCTTACGCGAACAGGTTTATACACGAGTTAATTTTTCATGAACTCTTCTAAGATACGACCTTTTTTGCCGGCTAACTACAGATGACCTTGGTGGCATCATTCGATATCACAAAGGATAAAGGATACATTTTGGCATATTGTTTTTAAAGATTTGGAAACAAAACTAAGAGTTATTATTGTTGAATTAATAGGTCTCGTATTAGAGCGGCCCCCTTGGGCTTCCCTGCACTGCAGATAGATTACTATTTTTATGCAGTGGCTCGCATACTGGGTGGTAGAAGTTAATAACCATCTTCCATTTACAATTTTTACCCCAAATATATGACATTTTATTTTTTATATTTTTTTAAAACACCCTATTGACTTACCGGGACATGGAATATTTGCCCATATTACTAGATCACAATTATAAGAGACAGCACCATCACATTATGGGCGAAATGGAAAATGTGAGATGGATATCAACCCTTTCCACACAGTTTGCATGCCATTGACCAAATCTTTACGCGGTGCAAAGAAGCCTATGTGAACCGATCTAAAATAGGATTAGTGTTTTTATTTAGTGTGCCGTAAACTACTAAAATGTTGACATTATTTTACACAGCCACACAACATAAACAGTGGTGATGTGCAACATTTTGTATACAGCTGAAATAATGTGAATTGTGTGCACTTTACTGTTTATCCCCAATTATAACCTACGTAGTACACTCGTTGGAGTGGATGGGTTTATGACACGACCCAAACAAAACCAAAGCTGACATTTCTATCCAAGTTATGATGTAGTTTTTTAATACTAAATTAGATTTCTATTATTTGTAATAATTACAACACATTCTTAACATTTAAAGCAGCCTCCTCAAACATCCGACCTCAAAATTCATGGTGCTATAATGGATTCACCATCTCCTACTTCAGATCCAGATGTATACGAGGCTTCTGATGACGTGCTTTCCAATGATTATATACCTTTTCTACCGAGGCTCGTACTGTCCGAGACCGCTCGGCCATCAAGAAAAAGTAACATGTCAAAACAATTCGAAGTGAGTCCTTGTTTCCATCAATGGAATAATTGGACAAGCTGATCATGCTAAATTTGATACGGGTGTGATGTTTACCTCTATGTACACGTTCCTTCAAAAATTTGAAATTGAGAGGTTTTGTATTGTATCACAGCCCAATGCGACAAAAGTTTATCTTTGCTCCAACAAATCAGTAAATAAAGACACAGTCCTTGAGCAAGTAATGACCACTTCTTCAGCAGCAAAATACAATATGAATCCATAGAGTCCTAAAAAAATAAAAAACTTTCTATGCATTGCTTACGTCCACGATCACAACTCTTTAGAAAATTTGAAAATGGAAAGGAAAATGTATGGTCTTTTTTTCTTGGTGCTACCTAGTTGATTGGCAATGCATGTTGAGAGACATGTAGACTTATGTGATCTATATTTAGTGCAGTATGACACAAAATTACAATACCTGACAGCTCGTGTGTATTCCTTACACCGGCAACAGCCATGTTCAACATCAGAAAATGAGAAAGAAGAAATATGTAAAATTGTTTCAGATTTCTAATTTTAAAAGTAAAATAATATAGTCAATTAGCATCATCCATTTTTTAGACCGTGACGAAAACTATAGGGGAGTAGGAGTTACGATTTAATTCAGTCTGGTAGTGGTTATAAGGTGGTTCCATGCTGTCTTCCTTCTTAAACATGGGCTGATACATGATTACGTTTGGGAAAACTCAATTGGTGTTAGGTAAATTTTTAATGTACGTGATGTGTTTTCACCTCCTCCCTCATCTGTATCAATGTGTTATGGAATTTGGCATCCTGAATACGAATGTATGAAAGAAAGGTCGAAAGTTCTGATCAAATTTATAAGGGTTTCAGTAGAGAAATCTACGATTCCTTTCCTGATAATTTCATCTTATCAGCCGACCCAACTAACAAAATTAAACCTTAGTTGTTCAGTCATGGATGCATTTGTGAAATTGGTTTATCATAGAGACATTACTCAAATTAGTATAGAACGAAATTTAAACAAAGTAATTTACGTTCAGGCTCCTTAAACACACATTATTACCAATTATTTAAAAATCGTCATGACATGAAGCAAATTAACATTTTGGGGCCTCATCTGGGCCACGGTTTCAAATTCTTACCTAGCACTTATAAGCAAGTGGGGTAGACACATTTAATTTAATTGTTCATTAACTGCAGATCCAGCACAACATAAAATGAAATATAGAAGTGCTTTTTTAAAGTGCCAATTACCATGATTTGTACTGACCCACAATCATGTTGCATCGGCACATTAAAGGCTATTTTCCAGCCTATTGCCTTTTAGCAACTAAATGTGTAAAACTGCACATTAGAAAGATTGTGGATGAAATATACCCCTTCTTCCATACCACCTCAAAGGACCCCCACTTCCATTGGTGACTGTACTCAACTTTTACCTAAACTTAACGGAAATAGTCTGTTGTGCCTATTGATGCATCTTTTATTCTGTTGTGAAACAGTAAGATAAACAATCTCTGTCTGTATCAGTGTATTTGTAACTTGTTGCAATACACGTTCAATTCTTGCTTTTCACTCTGTCTTTGGGTTGAGCCCTGTACAATCAACCTTTCCATCCTCGTTGTTGTCTCCCCCTGATTTTTTTATACTTTACCTTTTATTGTTTTCACTGTTGCCGTACATACAAACTCTGTTTTCTTTCCTTCTTATTATATCTGTTTGTCTTTTTTTGTTTTTCTCACAATAAAAATGATTTTCTCCCTTTTAGGCATCAAGACATGTAGGAATTGTTTTATCTGTGTCTGTTGCCGTTTCAGTTTAGGCCTAGCGCTCTTTTTGACAAAACAAGCCTGGACTTGTACAATACGTAACAGTCGTCAGATGTTTGATCCACTTTGTCAGTAACATTGAGCATAATTGATAAGCCTATTTTCCTGTTCTTCATTTATTCCTGCTGGAATAAAATCCCCGTTTATTCACGTGTAAAAGGACTAAAAGGACTTGGGGAAAATTCTAGATTAGAAGTCTAACTGACAAGTTTACCATATGTTTCCACCACCCTGTTTGATACATTAACTATAATGATAACCTGTCCTAACATTTAAAAATACCTATATGGACCAGATTTCAAGCCTCGATTGCCACTTCTTTTCATGTGCTTCGAACATCAATCATATCCATTTGGACCTCAGCCAAAAAAAAAGATAGTGGTAATTTCACCCAGCTGGGACCCTCATCCTTTGATCTATACAGGCCTATTGCCACCAGAAGCCGTTGGGAACGGAACCAGCATCCTGACTATCTTCATTACTCCCCTATGTGGTAGCACAGGTGCAGCTCAGCAGCCGTGAAGGCCTAGAGACCCCACCACCATATCATAATATGGATTTAGTTGGTTGATTGTTGAAAAATGTTCATATGTTATTAAGAAACATTGTGTGATTTTTCTATCCTGCATACATTTGAAACATATTCAACTTCAAGACTGTGAATAGTGTATTAGCTATAACTTTAAAAAAATCCATGCTATGTGGTTTATATGAGTCTTGTTGATGCTGCTGCTTGTATAATATAGAGGATGAGTTGCGCATTGCGAGTATCGTAATAACCACGTTTATAACTAGTAATATACATGCTATGATGCTTACTACAGATGTATGTCTTAACATTTATTTTTTTAAGACAGCTGTTGATAATAGGCCCCATCTTGATGTGTAATGTAGTATGTGAGTGTTTATGTCATTTATTCATTTTAATGATGGGAAAGAAAAACTAGTTTTCACATTGCCTAATGGAATAATTTCTGAGTTTGTAACCGTCTAGATAATTGTTTGTGGATTACGTAATCAGTTGGAAAACAGGCAGGTAAAGAAAACCTTTCGGCATTTTGCCAATTTTATGCTCATGCGTAGTGGAGCATGGCTACCTTGAGGAGGTAGTATTACCTAATACTAACCATGATCTGCCCTGAACATGATTAAATATATCTTATGGACCAAATACGACTTGTTGACATCCACTTATTCCTCCCACCATATTGTGGCCTGTCCAAATTCATTCGAACCTCAACACAAGAGACTGTTCCAATTAACTTGGCTTAAACTGGACGGAAAGCCAATGGGCTCGAAATTGGTTAACGAAATACGGATGCAAACCTATTTACGTTGCCTTTTGGACTTATATGTCAGACTGCCTGAGCGGGGAATCGAATCCAGGACCTCTGAAATCAAAGGCCAAGGTCCTACCGCTAAGCCAGACTGACACGGCCGTGTCAGTCTGGCTTAGCAGTAGGACTTAGGCCTTTGATTTAAGAGGTCCTGGGTTCGATTCCCCGCTCAGGCAGTCTGACATATAAGTCCAAAAGGCAACGTAAATAGGTTTGCATCCGTATTTCATTAATTAACTTGGCTGGGACCATTTCTTTCAGTCTGGACAGGTCTATAGTCATCGAAGGCCGTATGGAATGGAACCCACACTCTGGCTTCCTGAATCCTCTCTAAGTAATTATGACACTTTACATATCCACCTTCCCTACCTATCTACTTTATCTACATACCTATCTATTTTACAATCTACCTTCCCACACCATGTACCTTGGAACTGATGGTGGTGCCACTAGCAGGAAAAGTAGGAACTATACCTAAAAACGTCTTGCGCAGATTTAGTTCATGTTTACATCCCTAAAAACATTAAGCTAATGCTTAATGTAGCTTGGTAGGATTTTCGTTTCGTGGCTAGTATTAATTTTATAAAGGCTGAGCAAAAAAAGAATGTTAATCGTACAAAGAAAAAAAAACTAAGCAGCTGAACCAATATAAAATCTGGAAAAACGATTTAAATTGAAATGTTAGTTTTAGCTTTGAATTGAAAGAATAAAAGCACTAAAAGTAATCAACATTTCCAAAAGTCACCCAGTGCACATATATAGAGCAAAATGTGACGTTTCGGGATTTATCATCCCGTTGTCAAGCAAAAAATATTTTATAACATAAGCTACAAGTCACAAGATACACTTAAATGGTTTCCCATTTAAAAAAAAAGCAAGCCATAACTTTTTTAAAGTTAAAAAGATGAAAAGTGAAGCCCAGTCAGCGCAAAAGAAATTTCTTTAGTTTCAGCATGGCAATTAACACTTTCATGTCTAACTTTTTATTTTGAACTAGCACTACTGCCTGACCAATTTTGGCATTTACCAAAAATATCATTTCAGGCTGTGCAGTGGAGCTCAAGAATTTAAATTATAGTCACTTATCTCAGAAAAGCATGCTTTAAATGGTGATGTATTCAGAAATTTTATACACAAATTAGTACTGGCATAGTAAACTAGCGAAACAATTTTGAAAAACTTACAAAAATGCAAAAGTTCAACATTGCCGCCATTTTGTATTCAGCTAACGAAGGCACTTATACAACTTCCAATAAATACCATTTCACACAGCTTAGACTAGTCAGTGCTGCCATCTAACGACTGATATGTGCACTAAAAACGTTACCTAACAAAGCTGCGTGAAGTACGATGGACGTACTGGTTATTACGATACTGGTACGTCCATAGGCAGCTGTGCAAAAGCTCAAAGGATGTACTAGTACGTCGTTAGGCGTGAAAGTGTAAAAAAATGATTAATTTTTAGCTATAAAGCGGCGAATTTTAAATAGTTCATAACTACAATTTAGAATGTAGATACGACAGACAACTTTTAGTTAAAGCTGAGGAGTAAAGAAGTAAATTGAACGACTTATGAGTGCAAACGCACGAGCAAGTGTGTAGCTTCTATTCATTCTTACAATTTTTGTTCGTCTCATCAGTGTGCAAACAAAGCAGCACGTAAAACACACTGTAAACCAAAAGGGATACTGCGTGAAGTGTCTGTAAATGATAAAACAAAAATAAAATCAGTAAAAGAGCACTTATTGAACAAACAAATACTCAATGTACAAATGTGGAAAAAAATAAACGGACACAAACAGAAAAATATAAAATTAGTAAAAACGCAACAACAACAAAAAAAACACGTACAACAAAATAAACAATAATCTTATCAAATCTAAACTAAATCCTTCCACCAAAGACATGAAAAAACACACATATCACACAACAAAACACCATCAATAATACAATGACTCACAAATAAATCATTAAGAATTCTTATTGAACTTCCCCACACATGAAGTCAATGGAAGATCACCATACGAAACCACCAACTTATGGGGAGGGTGCAATAAGGAGCTCATCCGATCTAGCTGACATAATGTAGGAGCTAGATCGTTCTCAGTTTTGACATTAAATAGTGCAGCACTATATGAAAACAATGTCTCAGCAACCCTCCGCTACCCCCTTCCACATAGTAATCCCATCATGATCAAACTATTAAACTTAAAAGAAAACAAGTTAAAAACTGAATTGATACCAATCTTTAATAAAGTAATACAAAGAGAAAAGGAAATAATTTTAAATGAACATAAGTAAAGAAAATAATTGATAATCCTATGGATTACCTGTAACACGTGCCGTATCACTAATTCTATCTAGAGTAAAACAAAAAGTAAACTAAAAAAGTAAAAGAAAACAAAGTTGAAGAAACTAAAATTAAAGTTAAATTAAGATCTATAAATTTATAGATTTAGAATTTAGATTAGTGAGAACATTAAATCCATCTTCTTCTACAAAAAATAGAGATATGATATCTAAAGATTATGATATGCAGATGAAAATAAAAAAAAACAATGACATGGTGAACCTAAAAGATCTAGCCAAACTTCCAGGGTGTAGTATATGAGCAAAAGTAAGACTAAAAGACTAAACATCGGTCCTGAGATGCATCTGTTTTTCGTTACAGCCCCCAAAAGTTAGGGGAAAACGTTAAAACTTCCTACCAAATTTGTCCAAACAACTACAATTGAGACATCCTTTCATTACTTCATAATGTAGGTCGTAAAACTTTGCCGTTGGGGCAGTAATGGAGGAGGGGAGGGGAACAAGTTGGGGGTGGGGCCTCTTTAGTAGTTTTACTGAAACAAACACAGTGTCGCCATGCAGAGCACGAAAATCTCCAATCTGGTTTCGTCTTCAATTTAGAAGAGAGAAATTTGTGCCTTTCGTGACTACAAAAAAGGTTCTTGATGTGTCCACCATGCGATCCAGCACAGGTAAGGGTACGTCTTGTCATTGACTGGCAAACGCGTTCAAAGACACTGGGTGTGTTTCAGATCGTATGGCAACACTTGACACCCCGCTGACGAAGAGCTTCCTCATTGTTGACTGGAACTAAATACACAAGCGACTTAAGTTGTCCCCACAAGTAAAAGTTAAGTGGATTCAAATCTGGTATACGTGGGGGCCACGCATGCAGTCCACCTAGACCAGTCAATCGAGTTAGGTAAGTACGATTTAGGATTTGTCGTGGTAGGAGGCAAAAATATGGTGGAGCACCGTAATGCATGAACCACATTCGTTGCATGATACCAATGGAACATCCTGCAGTAAGGTAGGCAACTCGTGTTCAAGAAACCGTTGATAGGTTTCACCATTAAGACGCGGCGCTAACATATAGGGACCTATTAATTCGTCACCAACATAACCCCCCCTCCAACGTTCAAACTAGTCCTCTGTTGGTGTCTACCGGGGACAATGTTGTGTGGCTTTTCCTCTATCCACAAGTGGTTGGTTATTATGGAAATTAATGATGCCATCCCTGGTAAACCTTGTTTCATAAGTGAACAGAACTGACGAAATGAAGATAGGGTCTTCGGCACATTGCTGCATAAATCACTGGCAAAATGCCGCTCGTGCTGGATAGTCGGCTGGTGAAAGTGGCTGAACACGCTGGAGATGGCACGGATACAACTAGTGTTCGTGCAGAACCTTCCAGACACTCCTTCCGTTGTTCCAATTCCTCTATTACTGGCTCCAGGAGTTGCCTCTATCAGGTCTAGGATTCGTTGGTCTACATAAGGTGTTCTGGCGAATCTTTCCCTTCCCCAGTGGCAGTAAGAGGATCGAATCTTCCAGTCTCTCGAAGCAATGGTCAACGGCTGCAAAGGTCTGCCTTTTTGGTACCTGCAGTTTGGGAAAGCTTCAAGATAGAAGCGATCAGCCTCTCGACTGTTCCCATTCGCAAACATGAGATGCATGTCAGCAAATTCCTGTTACAGTGTTTTCTTTCTTAGTGTTTTCTTCCTTTTTTCCGTTCTTTCTTTCTTCTTTCTTTCTTTATTTTTAGGCAAAGTATGTCACGTCCGCCCCTCCTTCTTAAACCAGCCATAAATTCAGTACACCTATGTAAAAACATATTTATTCAAGTATCTTTTCACATGGTCATGTTAAAAAATATACTCCCAAGCTAGTACCTACAGTACACGATTTTCTAATTTCGGTTTGCTAGTGGAATTGTATTAGTGGACATTTCCACTGTTGGATGGGAGTTATGGAGTCTCAGAATCCATAGTTTATATTAATGTTGGCTGAAAAAATAAAATTTGCTAAATTCAAAATGTCATAGCGCAAAAAGTTGCCTTTTAGCATGAATACCACACACAAAAGATTCGTCACTCTTTGTCACTTCTTGGTTACTTCTTGGGTTGAGGTCATTCTTGGGTTGCCACAAGGACCTTCAAGTTTAATGTCAATGCGTGAAATGGAGAGAAAGACAAAAATGATGATTTTGCTCTTTTAAAATTTAATTTTAACATCATCTCATTTGATATTCTGAGAAACCATGTAAAAAATACTGTAGTTTTTTTTTTTCAAATCCATTGGTCTAATTTAACATCAAAGATTGGCTAAATAGCATTTCAGCCTATTTTGGCACATAACGTAATTCATACTATTCTGAAAAAAAATCATTGAAATTGTGGTTACCTTGTATGGTTTCTGAGATAATCAAATGAATTAAAGTTGAAATTAAATTTTAATTCAGTCAAATCATAATTTTTGCCTTTTTTGCCATTCAGACCATTGACGTGCAATGTTAAACTTCAAGGCTCTTTCGGCAACCCAAGACGTAACCGCAAAGTGATGAAATTTGTTGTGTGTGGCAGTGATGCTAAATGGAACTTTTTGCTCTATGACATTTTGAATTTTAAAAATTTGATTCTTTCAGCCCAAATTTCTTTCAGTTTCTGACTTTACCGACAGTATGTTGGTGGACTCACGTAGATTCTGTTATTCGTCGAGACCGCGGTGCCCGCGGAGGGGACCTTTTAATTATCCACCGGAGTAGTTCACACAGTCAGCAGAAGGTACGAAATCAGTCAGCCATTGGTTCCTTGGTACTCTCATTGCCAGAAATGTACAGTGTGGTAGAAAGAGCCATCTACATTGATGACTAGATGATCAAACATTGAATAATGTTTTATGGAGAAAGGTAGTGTTTTAAAGCAACAGGCAAGCTTAAGTGAATTTAAAATAAAATATAAATTCGAAGTAGTAAAGTAAATTGCCTCATGTATGGGTCAGAAATGACAGCAGTTTCGTAATAATGGGAGCCCTTTCACGTCTTGATACAGTACGAGACATATTTTCTTTAAATAATTCTGTAGACTAGTAACTACGTAGTCTAATTTGGGTTTAACATGGTTGTGCTTCGAATGCACGATTCCAATCATTACTCTGCTTTTCAGTGTTTATTAACATTAGAAAAAGATCTGCTGACAGACTGGTGAAGTTTTTGATCTCATTTGAGATGTTGTGGATATTTCTGTTGTGCAGTTCAAAAAATAAGACATGATTCTCTAATTATTTACGAGAGTTATATCATATAGGCATCATAAATGCACAGTCCTGTCTAATTTTTCTGAACACCACAACAGAAATATCCTCAAAAATAAGAGTATATAGTTATGAGAGTTATATCATATGCCGCCCATAAATACACAATCATGTCTTATTTTTCTGAACTGCACAACAGAAATATCCCCAACATCTCTAATAAGGTAAAAAAATTGACCAGTCTGTCAGCAAAGCATTTTTAATTTTCGTCATTCTCGACATCATCACCTTGGCCAGCAATGAAATAGTAATTGGTTCATGACACAAAATATTCCAACAACTTTCAGTGAAAGCTGTCTTGGTCTTCCTTTGTAATGATAATAAATGTCAGCTCTTAAAGCTTCAATTCCTATTTGATGGATGGCGATTTCTCATTCCCATCCTGGGACTGGTTTCCTACTAGTTTCTCTAACAGGTTGTTTGCTGGTTGTAGTTTTTTCACCATTAGATGGTTTAGGACCTATTCTCACAATAACGTTTCCTCTTGATTTGTAAGGCAGGACAAAAGTTTCATCATCTAAGGCACACCCACGAATTCTTCTTTCTTAGCATTCTGTAATGCGTCTGAGCCTATTTGCTTCTCATGAAATCTGACGTTGTGTTTCTCAAATCTTCATTCCTTCATTGGGATGCCAATCCTGTATTTGGTTGTATGAAACGCAGTACCAACCATTATGTATAATCTTGCTCTTGGCTAAATAAATAAAGAAATCACAAGGTAAAGGGTTAACGAAGCAAGCAGTCTGCATTAAAGACTGGCCTTGTGAGGAAACACAATACAGTAAACGGGAAGTCCTGGGTTCGAGTCCCAGTCGGGGCAGTTGTCTTTTCTTTCTTTCTCAGACTAGTGTATTGTGTTTCCTCACAAGGCCAGTCTTTAATGCAGACTGCTTGCTTCGTTAATGCTATTGCCAAGTTTGGTGTGGTGATATCTTTCATCATGAATGAAACAACGATCCAGTGCATCAGATTTAGTTGATACTAAGTTAGCTATTAAAATATAGTCCGTCAGGTAAGTCTCTATTTAAACTGGAGTGTGCCATTATATTTTTCACATGAGCTCTGGTGTGAATAAGCTCAGCCCACCATTCTCCTGTTAACTTGGCAGAAATCAGCAAAGTTCCGACTGTATCCAACAATATCCTGTTTAGTCTATGAGCTACTCCTTTCATTTTTGGGTTGCACAAATAACTGGCACAAATTCTGTACCAGTATCGGAACAGATTCGTTTGAGTTTTCTTTCAGTTTCTCATTCTGCTTGTGACAGGACAACTTTTAAATTGTCGAATGCGTCACATTCAATGCCATAAGGCAAACAAAGCATTTCTTCGAGTAATCATCAATAAATTAAATCAAATGTTTGGCACCACCTACTGAGGTAACTGGTGTTGGATCTATACTTCTGCATGAACCAAATCCAATGGTGCTTTGGCACATCTCAAGTTCAGGGAGACGCATTTTTCTCAAGTTGATTTACGTAGTTTGCATGCATCACATAACATGGTAAATCTGCTGATAGTATGAAATTCCTCTGACACATTCATCTTTGACCATCTTCCTTAGAGCTGGCTAGTTAATGTGACCTAGATGCTCATGCCACATCGTGATGCATGTACGTTGTTCTTGAGTTTTCACTTCCTTCTGTGCTGGAGTAGGGCGAACGGGTGATTGACTGTCACTCAAAGTTGTGTTCTTTGAGTTTCTCTTGAGACATCGTCAGCATCTTCTAGTACGTTCCTTGAGGAATATTCTAAAATCAACTTTCCTCTTACTACGAAAAATTGTCCTTCCAAAAATGCTCACTCACTCACTGCTTACTCACTGTTTCCTTTTGCGGGGGGTTGACCCTCCTGAATGTTGTTGGTGTCGACGGCCACTTACGGTCCGGCACTTCCTTGTTGATTGTCGCCATCTTGATGGTGTTCGTCGTCGTTTCTATCTTCCACGTGACATTGCTCGTCAATTGGGCGATAAGTCTGTCCTCCTGTCCGGTGTTTTTCAATTTTTGTAGGAGGTACAGATTTAGATTAGGGGTTTGAATAACATCTCTGTAATGTGTGGTGCAGTGGCAACCCGGACAACTGCACTGTGACTGAGGTTGGCGCTAATGACCAAGCTGTCGACGCGCCATTAGGCCTCAATCCCCCCTCCAAAAAAAATGCTTTCATATGCGTTCTTCTTTAAAATTGTTTACTAGACTTCATTTGTCATCTGTGAAGAGATTCCTTTCTCATGTTTGTAGCAAACATCACATTTAGTAACATTTCCGTTCCACCAACAGTAATGATTACTCAGATGCCAAGTACACCATAAATCCTATACGAGCTTTTGACTAGCGCAGCGGGCTGGATGTTCACATATTTGTAGTCCATGAACCTTTCCCTAGTGTTACAAATATTGTGCATAGCAGGCACCTATAGTCTACTGCAACGCGTTTGTGGAAATTGTAAGTGCTTCTACAAATACTGCTTGCATTTGAAGCTGTTGTCTTTCTTTTGACTATTAATTCAATTCAGAGTTGCTCGGGATCTGCACTCGCTTGTCTGTTAGACAATCTCTGGCGTAATGGCCTTATCCTCCAAATAAATAGCACATGAGTTCTCTTCCAATGGAATCATCTCCCAGTAGGACTCTTTGAGTTTTCATAACCATGGCCTTGACCATCCTTTTTCATGGATATTGTCTTCGAGTTATTGGTCGTTTAATCAATGAGATCTGATTGATTACGTTATTTCTGTTTACCATTGGATATGTCGGGCTTTGCCTCTCATAATCGTTCACTTATTGCTCTTTTAAAACTTCGGGAATAAACGCTTCATCTTCTAGGGTCTTTTAACCATGGAATTAGATCTAGAAGACAAACCACAGAATACAGGTAGGCATGTTCTTCATCTGGCATAGCATCACCAGAATCGACTAGAACAGTTATAGAGTTCTGAAGATTTGATTACTAAGCCAGGGTTTCACTATGTTCCATCTTTAAAAGAACAAACTATTTCCTTAAACGTTCGATACAGGCTCATGGCTTTAGCTCATATACGGTAGCCAATGCCTCCCTTGCCGCCTTTGCCGTTGACCAGTTTCTGAATAGTCTTAATTTAAGGTTGCAATGTTAGGACAATAATGTCACTAAGGCTCTGGATTTTCTAAAATTGTAATTTGGGTTATACCTGGATTTGTATCCACTTCTTTGATAGTAAGACTTCTGGTTTCATTTTGCCCACAAGACCGAATAAACCAAGCATCAAAATCATTTTAGCATCAAACTTGCAAGACATTCTTCTCATTAAGTTTAGAAAACTTTGTTGTCAACCAATTACTGCTATGTTCATTTTCATTTTTCATCATCATCTGAGACATTAGGCTTAATTGCAGTACTGTACTGTACACTTACATCTTACCACATACAGTACATTTGAATAGTTTTTTTCTACTGTGACCTATGAGAATACTGTCTGCTTATTCTGCATATTCCTTACCACATAAAACACATTTGCATAGTTTCTCACAATATATTTTGTGGAGTTTTTTTTACATCTGTCCTTTTATTTTTCACTAGGATATTGATTTTCTAAATGGCAACGAACTTCAAACTAGTTTTGCGATGTACATTTGCTGCATTTCCTTCCAATTGCTGGGTACAGGCACTTTTCAATTCATGCGGAGTACACTTTCGAAAGTTGTACACTATGTTGCTACTACTGCTGTTAATAGTACTAGGGCTACCATGCTTTGATCTAATAACATCAATTGCTTCTTTGCCTGAAACCAATTCATCGAATTTTTTTCGTGTTTCATAGCCATTTACTATGGAACTCAAAATACTGTTTCTTGTTGTATGTCAAATCTTTCCATGAACCGCTGAATCGGATTTTTCACCACCACCATGCATTCGAAATGCATGCTAAAAACTTCTGTCTGTAACGCAGATGATTCCCACTGAGTGGCCCTCCCTGATGCAGTGTTCGAAAAGTTCAAAAAAGGGGAGAAACATTTCCTATGCAAACCAGGGAAGCCCTAAAGAATTATGTTTGTCTAAAGGGTCGAGGCGAACAAATTTGCTTACACCTGTATCGCGCATTAGTCCCTGACGATTGTCCGGCTCGTCCGGGTCGCCATTCCCTGAGGGATGCCTTCCAAGGAATACCTTGTAACAGGTATTCCCCACAGGGTTTTTTAGGCCAAAGCAATCCCTCTGGGTTCCTAGATACCTATCAGGTTAATGTTAAGTTCAAACTATTCCTAGCACCAATAAAACATTATACTTACATTTTCCATACTTAATTATGAAGGTAATAAATCATGTGGACTCTGAAATATAGAAGGACAGCAAATAATTAACCCTCAGAATTAGGCTGACTTGAGGCCTAAATTAGAACGCTAGTAGGCCTTGATTAGGCTTAGATTCATAATCACAACATCATTAGGCTTGAAAAGGCTGAAGGCCTAAAATCAAGAGGCTGGAATTAATTGCAAGAATCAAGAGGAGTTCATTCCAGTTCAAGAGCTGGATCCCAAGTGATTTTATTTTCCAAAACAAGGTTTACATTAAAACCAGCGCACATGCGCAATACCCACGAGTGCATGCAGAAACGAGCTCGTAATTGTTAGGATACAAGAAAATTGGGGAAAACAATCACCCCTACAAAAAGGTTAGTTTGAAAATTGACAATATACAACCTAAGTTACTGAGAACGAAGACCTTACAATCAAAGGGAGCTCAAGATTTACAACATGCAGTATGAAAATTATCACTGCACGCCTACAGAATATTCATTCCTATCCATAAATAATGGAGTCCAACAAATCTTCTGCCACAGAAGACTAAAGCTTTATGCTATCTTACAAAAAATTATAATCTTACATAGAAAATACCAGCGTAAGTAGTTTCAAGGACATTCCTTGAAATTCCTTGCATTAGAAACATCTCTAATTTTTTGTTCATTCGTGTCAAAATACAAATGTCCGGCATGCCATTTCGTCGTAACTGCTGTATTGTCTCTTGCAAGGCTCCTTCTCAAGTTTATTAAACCATTTATGATGCATCTTGGCTTGCCCTTGATAGTTAAATACTCATTAGAATTTACTCTACGTCTCATCCAACAACCGTATCGCAGAACACTTTATGTTTTAAAGCAGACGTCCTTGAAATTTGTCCGAGTATTTCACAAGATCTTATTTTAGACAGGCGATGTCATGCAGTAATTTTACAGTAACCGAGGTTTATATAAGTAATTTTACTTTCTAATAGACTGCCCACTCACAGTCTAAATTTAAATTTAGGTTTCTGTTACAAGTACATTAGTTAACAATAGGAAAAATTTTCCAAACATCAGTATGCTCCTTATGAAGTACACTTAGCTCTTACGTCTGTGACAGCAGCATAAAAAATCGTTTTAGTCGTCTTAATGTACAGCTCCAAGCTTTTATTTACAGCAGATATGAAGAGGACTTTGAATCAAATTTATCTTTCCGATTTTGATGCTCTTGCTCAAGCGTAAAACTAATTTTATGTTCATCTTTGAAACACCTAAGTCCAATCAAGTATTCTAACAAGATCTAAACCTATAATCCATATGCAATACAGTCAGTTACCAGGATTTTTTAACGCTTATTTGATTTTGAATTACATAGTTTAACACTCGGCCTTTTCAGATGAAAGGCTCATCGTTAAAAGGTTAAATATGCTGCATGTTTTGAAACACATAACTTGCATTCAAAATACCCCCCATTTGCACTGTCTCACCTAAGCCTAATTAGTATTCATGAACTACCCCCATGCCATTTGTGGTAAAATTTATAATGTTAATTGGGTCAAATATCGCATCCGTGCTTATCGTCGGAATCTCTACGGTATTTTGCCCTTATCTGGATCATATCAGCAATATTATATCCCAGTACCTACACGAATGTGATTTCCTTTTCAAAGCACTCATGCAAACAAATTCTTTTTAAAATGCACACCAGAGTGTACAAACAATTTTCCATCCATACTGCATTTACACTGCCATGTATTATTTACCCAAAATTATTTGGGGCTGAATGGACATCGAGGAGAACACTTGCGTTTACCATTATTTTGAATTTAAGACAATTAAAAAAAATTATAACAATTTTTATTGTATCGTCATTTTTATTAACACTTAGAGTTAATATCTTCATATAATAAAAGGATTGTCGGTGAAGAATGATCACTACGGTCGACTATAAAAATAAAATTCACGTGGATCTTTCTTTCTATAAAGAATTTCATAGAAAGTAGAATGACGTTCTCATATTTATTTAGTGAGGGTGGGCCACGTGGGAACAAACCTAATTAAGTTCTATCATAACAGTTTCATAACAGTTTCATAAACTGTTAGTTATAAAACTTTGTCAATGAATGATGTTAAAAAATGAAAAGGTCTAATATCTATCTATCTTCTATGCAATCGCTTACAATTTACTTTTCTTAACAGCTGGTTGGCAGTGTCACTATTCCAAAGCAAGAAATTCATTTCTGGTTTATAACTTCATGAGCAACAAAAAGGTTGAGCGGTCTTTATCATATTGTTATCAATGATAGGAGTGATAAAACCTTAACGTTCCATGCAACAGAATACACACAGAAGAAATAGTATTGTGGACTGTGTTGCTTTCAGTGCTCTTGCAGCTGCACACATCAATTATTACATTGTTTACTGCAACAACATGCCAACTACTAAAAAACATCTGGATCCCTTTTCATTGTCGAAAGTTTATATGAGGAAATAGCTATACACAAACAACAACACAATAGTCTTCTGCTATACCAGAGCCTTTTTTTGCTTTCAATTCGAGCCATTAATAATACAGTGCCAGTTTGAGACAATAGGGATTTATGTGAACGTGTCTCATTTCTTGGTACTCTAAACACGTCCCCCTCCTAACACTAACAAAAAAAGCTGTTGTGTAGAACATTTTATACTCTCAATTAAAGACATTGAAAGACAATAAGAAATTCCAGTCATCGTTTGTCAAATGGATGAACATACAGTTAAAATTTCAGCCTTATGGTTTCCGTTAAAATTTTTAACCCTAATCATTAACCTCTTAAAGAATTTTTCACCTTTCAGTCCAATTTATTTCTTATGATGTTGAAGGTTTTTTGGAAGGTAAATATGATACTGAATTGTCTTAATGTCTTTTAGTAAGAAGAAAATCCTGTTTCCACTGAGAATCATATATTAATTAATACTTTATTGCTTTAATTATTTTTTCTTTTTAAAATAATAATAATAATAATAATAATAATAATAATAATATTTTATTATTCCATTACAATACATATATGTACAATATACACTGTAATGCTCGAAGCTATTAATTAAAATAGCTTGTGTGAGAACAAATATACATCTTGTTGAAATTAAAATTTAGGTGTAATTTATCATAGTTATTAAAAGGTTTGAATTTTAGGAATTTTTTTTTTTTCATATTTTAGACTTCAAATTTCAGAATTCAACACTTCGCAATGGGTTTATTTTCTTGTAAGTTAAACTTTTAATTTCCGTTTTAATTCATTAATATTCTGATAATTCATCATATTTCTTGGTAGTTTATTAAAAATATTTGGTACGTAGTACTTTTTATTTCTTTTCCCATATACATTATTCCATTTTGGTACTGTGTATATTGGCTTATTCATTCTGATATTATCTATTTCAGTAAATCTGCTATTTTTATACATATTTGAGGCATAATTATTTGCTATTACTATGTAATCTCTTAGTTCTGTAATTCTAAGTATATTATTAGTCTTGTATAATTCTATTGCTTTTATTCCTTCCTGTTTTTTAAACAGCACTTTGACCATTTTATTTTGTGTCCTTTGCATTCTTTCTATTAAATAGTCTGATGTAAATCCATACAATTCAATACCGTACCTTATGATACTTCCTATCCATGCTTCATATAATATTTTTTTATTTTTAGTGTCTAGTATATTCTTTAATAGATGGATTTTTGGTAGTATTTGTCTTATTTTTATTATGACTTGAATTATGTGGCCTTTGAAATTCCAATTTGAATCTATTTCCATTCCCAAATATCTTGCACTGGTCTTTTTTTCCAAATTTATGCACTCCTTATTACATTTTTTATTTTCATGATTTATTTCTAAATTTGTGCAATTTCCATAGTGTTTAATAACCTGTAATCCTTCACTTTTCTTCATTTTAGGGACTGTAATATCCATGTGTATAGTTTTTTCATTGCTAATAAATAATTCTTTTACAATAAACCAGTCATTCAGTTTATTAAAGTCATATTGTAGGTTTTCAATCATGTTTTCATAATTATTGTTTATTGAAATCATTATGGTATCATCTGCAAACAGTAACACTTGTGTTTTTTTTATATTTTCTGAAATATCATTTGTATATATTAGGTATAGCAGTGGTCCCAAAACCGATCCTTGAGGTACTCCAAATTTAGTGTTGTTAAGACTACTGCTTTTTCCACATATAAGAACATGTGTTTTCCTATTATCTAAATAACTCTTGATTAAATTGTATATTTTTCCTCTCAGTCCCATTTTTTGGCATTTACTTAAGAGAATTTTTTTATCGAAAGTATCAAACGCTTTCTGCAAATCCACTAAAATTATGCCTACATATTTTCCATCATTTAATGCTGTCGTGATAATTTCGTTTATTTCTATTAATAAATTCGTTGTACTCTTATTTTTTGTGTATCCGTATTGTGATTTTGACAAAATGTTTGTTTTTTCTAGAAAGTTTCTTATTTTATTTGCAAAAAATTTTTCTAATATTTTATCTATTATAGATAGTAAATCTATTGGTCTGTAGTTATTCAAGTTTACTTTATTTCCCTTTTTATAAATCGGTCTTATTATTTGTACTTTTAGCATGTCTGGCCATATTTCTTTTTCAATCATTGTATTTATCAATTTGCATATTGCTTTTGCTGTGTTATGTTTAGATTGTTTTATATGTTCTGTTTGTATTTTATCTAGTCCTGTTGCTTTTGTATTTTTTAGTTCATTTATTATATTTATTATTTCAACTTCATTTGCATCTTCAATATACATTGTATTTTTAACTGCCTTTAAGTATTTCTTTCTCTTGTTTTTTATCTTTCTACAGTAGGAACCTTTTATATATTCTTCGTGTTCATTTTTAAAACTTTCTTTTAAATTTGGCACTTGACTACAGAAACTATTATTAAAATCATTTGATAATTTAACAAAATCCATGCCTTTAAATGTTTTTGCTAGCCCTTCATCAATGTTCTCTTTTTTCTTTTTACTTGTTACATCATTTATAACTTCCCAAATTGATTTATTGTTAAGTTGCAAACTTCTTAATTTCTCCTTATAATAATTTTGTTTACATTCTTTGATTTTTGAGTTTATTTCCTTTTTCTCTCTCTCTTGTATCTGTTTATTGTCTATTCGTCTATGTCTTGTGATTTCCTTATTTTGTTCCACAATTTATTTTTCCTATCTATTCTTTCAACTAAATCATGTGTTATCCATTCTTTTCTCTTTTTTTCAGCATTCTTACGAAGCTTCGGTTTTACCTTTGATTTATTGTTTGAGTAAATATTATGGATTTTACTAACTATTTCTTCATATATTTCATTCGGACATTCCTTTGTATCTAGCATATTCCAATTTATTTCATTCATTTCTTTTATAATATTTTTATGTTTGTAAATATATAAATCATCTTCATTCTTCATTATATCTTTATCTGTACCTTTATTTTTGTAAGAGTTCCACATCCAACACATTGTGCAGTAATGATCCG
The DNA here is from genome assembly GCA_023313725.1 of Lithobius niger. NCBI lineage: Eukaryota > Metazoa > Arthropoda > Chilopoda > Lithobiomorpha > Lithobiidae > Lithobius > Lithobius niger. Next base: position 101,720 of record JAHWFP010028480.1, read on the forward strand.
CAATTTTTTCTGTTAAAACACCACCTCTAGTTTCTCCAGTATCATTCTTAATATAAATATGATCAATACAAGATCTTTGGATGTAGTTTGTACCATTTTTCCTTATTATTTCTTCTCTAGTTGGTGATTCAATTTTTTTTTTTAAATCCTAACTTTGCTAATGTGTCTTCATATTTATCTATTAGGTTCTGTTCATATTTATCTTCTGTATCCTCTCTATCATTTAAAATGTCTATATTAAAATCTCCTATTAATATTTGATATGTTGCACTTTCTTTATTGTTTTTAATAATGTTTTTCATATTTTTTATGAATTCCTTTTTATTTGAACTTGGTTTTTTATAAACTGCTATTACTCTAATTCTATCTGCATTATTTTTTTTCTTCAATTCAATTTCAAGTATGTTATTATCTACACAACTTTTGTCTGTGTCCTTTACGTCAAAGTCTTCCTTACTTAAGATCATAATTCCTCCACCTCTTTTTGTTGTTTCTCTTGTAATACTTGTTTGTATGTACCCATCTCACTTATACAATTCTGTTTCAATTTTTTTTATATTAATCTCTGTAAGTATTATAATATCCCAGTTGACCATACTATCTTGGATTATTTGCTGCATCAAATTCCAATTTTTTCTTAAGCTTCTTATGTTGACATGTAGTATTTTAACACTTTCACAACCACCAGTCTCCTCTTGTATTCCTTTCACAATTTGATTTCTGTTTTCAAAAATTCGATTATTGAATTTCCTGTGTTGGTTGTAGCTTCAACAAATCAGCTTCTTCACGTATGGTTATTACTTCTTCTGCTTGTTCATTTTTCCTTACCATTATTTTTCCATTTCTGAACCACACGTATTTATAATCATTTTCTTTTGCTGTGTTCTTCGTCATCCAAAACAAACTCTTATTATACGGCGTCATATTCTCATTTAGATATATTCGTTTTCTGTTTCCATTTCTAAACATATTGTCATTTGTAACTACACGCTTCCTTTGCTGTATCCAACTGTCTCTACTGTCTCTGTTCTTGAACTGTATAATCAGTGTGCTTGGTTTGTTTTTGTCCCTGTTCGGTATTCTATGGGCTGCATCTATTTGATCATCTTGGAAGCCACCGACGTTGAAATTTTTTGCTAGATTTCTTATTACTTCTTTGGTATTCTCATCCTGCAGCCAGTCTAATTGGTTTATTTCAAGATTTCTGTTGCGGTCATATTGCTCCTTTTCCTTTAACTCATGTTTCATTGTTGATAATGTTCCTTCCATTTCTTTATTTTTCAAGTCTCTATTCTCAAGTAATTGGATTTTTCCCTCTATCTCTTCCATTCGCCTTTTGAGTTCTTTATTTTCCTCTTTCAAATCTTCGTGTTCTTTGTATAAAAATTCTAGAGATTTAATCACACTTTCTAATTTTTCATTTGCTTCTATTAACTTATCCAGTTTGTCTTCCATTCTGATCATCCTTGTTGCTAGTCCAACTTCATTATATTCTTCTGTCCTTGGTTTATCTTCTATTTGTTGTTTCCTACTTTCTTCATTTGCAGCTGTTTTTGTATGTTCAAGTTTATCTTCCTCCTCCTCGTCATTAGTCAAATCTTCATCATTCATTTTTTTTGCAGTGTCTTTTTCTGATAAAGTTCTTGGTTTTCTACATTTGGCACATTTCTATTCTTTTTTCTTTTCTTCACTCTTTGTCTTCCACGTTTTTTGCTGCACTCCTGCACAATTGTAATGATATTTTGAGTTACAATTGCCACATTTCACACAGTCACCTTGATTTCCTAATCTTTCCTCACAATCACCACATTTGGACATGTTTTCTCGTTGTTTAAGTACTTTTCAGTTCATTAACAATATTACCAAGTATACGAATGGTTTAATTCTATTCTGGGTTCTTTTCCAGCCAAAAAGTTCGATTTCAGTTTACTTAGTTTTAATCCGGTTCGATTTTGTTTAAACTTTTCTTACACTTTTTGCACTTTTTGCACTTTTTGCTTTTTCAAACGTATTTTCGAACGCACTTCGTTTCTTGGGTCCAAATTTTTCTACAACACCATCATGATCAATTTGCCTCAGTTATTTTCACTTAATTTAAGCACTTCTTATTGTTTTTGGCTCACCAAACTTGCTGTATATGTCCTTGGTATCCTTATATTGACGACTTACTGCTTACTTGAGATGTTCTCCTTCTTTTTCTTTCATTTCTTTATGATTTTCCATGAGCGTTATTCTGTTTACAACCCAAGGCAGCCATGTTGAATAGTAATAATTCATAATAATAATAATAATAATAATAATATACCATTTACCACAAATGTGTGGAGGCTACCGGAAGGGTTGTGAGCCGGAAGGGTTGTGAGATATAAACAAATGTTGGAACACCTGTATGTCTAATTTGGTCTTTTAATAAACGCTTGAAGGTTCTGAGTGTGCAACCTTCTACGGAACCCACCCACGGTATTCATACCAACTGTTTCGGAACTAAGTGCATTCCATACTGGTACAACACGCACTGCAAAAAAGTACTTCCTACAGTCCCGATTGGATCCCTGAACCGCCAGTTTCCATGGATGACCCCTAGTATAGTGGGATCAAAAAAGGCAGGTCAATGGAAACAAGTCTTCGCAGGATCTTATACGTCAATATAAGGTCAAACCTAAGCCTGCGTAATTCAAGTAACTCAAGACCTGATTTAGCAAGACACTCAACATCAACTAGTGTGCATTTGTTATCATCGTTATTTGTCCTTACTGAAGGCTGGAGGTAGACTCCAGTGTTCCCATCAGAAATTATATATCTATAATCACTGATTGGTATTATTCTCAATAATTTATGTCTTATATTTACACCAGAGTGAAATACTGTTCTTTTGCAAGCAAATAACAAACAAGATCAGTATTTAATCCGATCCTTCCCAATGCTATTGTATAGTGTTCATCAAATTTAAATAAAAAAGACACTTTTACAAAATGAAGTGGTCATTGAGGTGATATTCTATAGCATGGGTTTTAATTCAACGACCTATTTACAATACACTACTGGTGCACAATTTTTTGATCTTTACTAATTACTATGCATAGTACCCTTCAGTTCTCCAATACCACTACTCTTAGAGGGAATTTTTTTTTGCTGATCGTTTGTACAAAACTATTTAAAAATGTGGCATACTTTGCTGCAAGACAGTGAACCCTAGTTGTGTTTTACCGAATTAGACTCTTTTGTTAAATTTGGTATGCACTGGGTTTAAATCACTGCAATTAAATAGCTATTTTTCATTTACATCATCTAACTCTGTGGTTCTCGAAGTGTGGTCCATGGATCAGCGCCGGTCCGCAAATGGTCGGGCACCGGTCCGCGGTGAACAGCTGGTCAAAAAAATGAAGTTTACCTTAAATGCTCGGATAAATAAACGCCCTCTACTAGAATTTTTATGGCTGTTTCTGCTAGTCTTACACTCGGGTAAACGCCCACCCTTCTAATTTAATCAATGGATGAAAGTAATGCTATAATTGAAGGAACAATGCCGCTAAAAATTAAAATCACTAAATATGAAAAGTAACTGGCTCCAGTAAATGTTTTCAATGTGTGCTTCTCGCCTGGCGCGTATCGTGTGCGAGCTTATCACTTATTAGTTAAACTAAAAATGCTGTGCGTTTCTGATATTGAGAAAAAATTGTTCGCTGTCTTATTTATTTTCATTTTTTATGTAAAATCCCAAGAATCAGCATCTTCTCTCCTTACTGTCCTGCAAATGTTCTTCAAACATAACAGGGAATGCACTGTACCAAAACTTTTTAACAGCTTGCCTGCACATTTGCTTAACGTTGAAAAATTAAAGGCAACTGAAAAGAACGCTAAATGCACACATGAGTCTTAAAATATTTACGATGAACCTTCATTTTTCCCCATAAAACTCTGAACTGTTTTCTACTGCTTTCTTTTGCAGTAGTTATCGACTTCATAATATCTTTGACCTACTTTGTGTTTATCCACAAACTTCTTGTATTTTAGTTGTTGCCTTCTATTCTAGCTCGCCATATTAGTATTAATATTACTATGATCCTTTTTTGATTTATGTGTTTTGTTGAATATTGTAGACTCATACAAGTTTGACATAACAAAGTTCGAGTCATTATGCAATAAACCATCATTCATTCAAAAAATATATCAGCCTCCAATGTGTATGCGATTCCTTCATCTGAATGGTGTGAATTTACCTTAGCCAAAATAAATTCGTTTGATAAGAAATAGTGAACATCGCTTTTTCACAGCTAACTATGCAATAATTTCGGAAAAAGGTATGAATCTCCATAAACCTTTGTGTCACTCAACATAATTTCTACCCTAGAGTGTGGACCTTTAGCGTGCAGTGTGATTCTGGTGCCAAGTCTGAGACTGTTATTGCTTCAAGTAAGAGAAGGACATGACTGTAATGTTTATGCACTTAACACTAGTGACTGAATTATAGATTTCTGCTAGGATAAGGTTTGCTTCATTAATTATTTATTTTATTTATTTATTTAATTTACTGTATGTTTCTGCTAATTTGTTTGTGGTTACAAGCCTCAACAACTGTTTTGAAAAACGAACAAATTTATATTGAACACCGTGGTATCTAGGAGGAGATATGGTAACTGTATTCTTGGATGTATGCCTACAGATTGAGATATTTTTGCAGTAAAAGATATGGTATGTTAAGTTAAAATACGTTAGGGTTCGTGCGTCCTCACACGGTAATGCGACATCCAAGCATCGTTGCATCTCATTCAGTGAATTTCTCGCATAGTGCATTGCAGCAGTGTAACGATTTGATAATATTAGCCGCTGCTCTGAAACTTTTGGCGTAGGCTACTCATAAACTTTGAAAAACACTGCCTACCATCCATGCTTACAATTTAGGTATTGTGTAGCTGATTGGTTCGTTTCTGTTGTAGGTCTTCAACTTTGGATGGTATGGGTTATTGTTTTTTTTTATCTCTAGCAGGGAGAAAATATACATATATGCTGGCTCTATTTTGTGGATCTGCAGCCGAATCTGAGTGATCACATCCCTACAGGACGTGGGCCTTCCTATTCCATTCCTCAAACTCTTTAGGTATGCCTCTAGTCTGATATCCTGTATTATGCTGATATTTTGCTTTGAATCTCATTAGCTGTTTGTGTACGGCCTAAACAATGGAGAAATTTCAGTAGAGAATGTGTGTACATACGTGCCATGTCTGTTGAACTACTGTCTCTCATGTAGTGAGCCTGCTAACCTTTTTTATTTTATTTTATAGTACCAGATGTAACTGTGTCAAAATTCAAATTCTAGGTCAAGAATGAGTAACGTTTTATAGTTCGTTCGTGCATTGTATACAGAGGAAAATGGTACTAAGCATTATTAAAGTGACTACATTGGTGTTCCTAAGAATTGTTTCTGGCTTAATGATGTCAATTTAAAAGAAATGATCTATGACGAATAGTGCTTATCATTTGTTGGCTGATGGAGTCTCTGGTATATGCTTATTCAAACATATAATAAAGTAAACCTGGGCACAATTTTCACATACAAGTACTTATATATACTTACACAAGAGCATACTATTTCAGTCATATAGGTATGATGCCTTTCTCAGAACACCAGTAAGCCACGTACATCCTGCTATGTATAACGTTTGTCTGCCGATGAAGGTGTTTGGTAAATTGTGAGGGGAAAAATTGCTATTCTTAAAATCAATGAATTTTGAAAATAACATATGTTTCCCTACATTGATTTTGTTTGCTGATAAACTACATAGCCGGGTTAATGTAAAACAACGTTCTATATAATGCTCAACCCCTATTTTCCTTATTTTTATTTTTTCGTTGAACATTTCTCATTTTATATGTACTGCAACAGTGCTCATGCATGTTGGGAAGATTGTTTATGTCATGGTCGATAATACACAATTTTTTTTATTTCTTCTGAGCGAAAAAATTCAGCTTAGAATTTATAGCCTGGTTGGTGTAATTTTTCTTAATGAAAAGTCGGATTAATGGTAATTGTTATCAGTATTACTAGTGTCTTTAAAACGTTTTTACAAATTCATGGTAAATATGACATTTCTAAGTTTTTTTTACGTGTCATTAGAAATTGAATGTCTTCTATAAAGGGAAAGGCTATTGTGGATACAGACAGAAAATTAAGTAACGGGAGTATACATAATGTGAATATTGTGAATATCCTAAATAACGTGAGTATTCGGTATTACATGTAATATGAATACGATATCACAAAAGCGATTAACCTAGTGTCAAGAAAAAGGAAAGTTACAACACATCAAAATTAAAAAAATAAATAAATCTTATATCATTAACAATATTATGTCGCTATCAACAACTGTCCTCTGGAAATGCGTGCAAACTTGTGTCTATAAATTTTATACCATTTTAGGTTAGAATGTTTTAAAGAGCAGTTAGGTCATACAAATTTATAAAATTATTCTAAGTGGTTGAAACTGTTTCAGCTGTTTGTGAGAGGTCAAAGGAAAAAGGATAGCTGAATTAAATGCTTTGGCTGTTAAATTACAGCAAATCAAAACTAAATAAAATTTAAATCATACAAAATTAAAGATATTATTTTGCCATCAACTCCTTTCCTTTTGAAATGCGTCCTAACTTGCGTATATAAATTTTACACCATTTCAGGTTACAATGTTTTAGAGAGCAGTTAGGTCATACTTGAATTTTTAAAATATTCTAAGGGGTTGCAGTTTCAACTGTTTGTGATAGAACAAAGGGAAAATGATAGCTGAATTAAATGCTTTGGCAGTTAACTTACAGCAAATCAAAACTAAATAAAATTTAAATCATACAAAATTAAAAATATTATTTCGCCATTAACTCCTATCCTTTTGAAATGCTATAAATTTTACACCATTTTAGGTTAGAATGATTTAGAGAGCAGTTAGGTCATACAAGTTTATAAAATTATTCTAAAGGGTTGCAGTTGTATGAACTGTTTGTGATAGAACAAAGGAAAAATTATAGCTGAATTAAATGCTTTGGCAGTTAAATTACAGCAAATCAAAACTAAATAAAATTTAAATCATACTAAATTTAAAATATTATTTCGCCATCTACTCCTATCCTTTTGAAATGCTATAAATTTTACGCCATTTTAGGTTAGAAGCAGTTAGGGTCATACGAATTTATAGAATTAATCTAAGGGGTTGCAGTTGTATGAACTGTTTGTGATAGGACAAAGGAAAAATGATATCTGAATGAAAGGCTATGGCAGTTAAATTACAACACATCAAAATTAAATAAAAAGTTAAATCATTCAAAATATAAAATGTTATTTCGTCGTCAACGTCCATCCTCTTGTAGTGGATGATAACTTGCATCTATAAATTTTGCAATATTTTAGGTAACAATGTTTTAGGGAGCAGTTAGGACATACGAATTTATAACATCATTCTACGGTGTTGCAGATGTTTTAACTGTTTGATATAGGAGAAAGGGAAAGTGAAAGTTGATCGAAATCCTGTTGTAATTATATAAATACACAATGTACAAAGCTGCCACGTAACTGACCATTTAGGCAGAAACATCTGCCTGTCTTTGTGAGGTCAGATCAGTGGTTAAGAATTCCGAATAACTGATTTCGCATTCAAGCTTCACAATCCTATATAATTTTGTGTGTTTACTAGAATGGATACATTCCCTTCTATGGATTTCTGACTCGGTTTACAATAGGTTTGCGTTTTTTTTTTTGAAAATGCATTTTCCTGTTTTAATTATGACTATGTATGTTTTTATACACTAATTATGAAGTTTAGTGAAATCCGTTTGAAGCATTATTCTGCAATGTTGTCAAAAAGTTCGAGCACCAAAGGTATGTCATACTGCGCACAATGAATATAAAACATATTTATAGCAGTAATTAAAAACTGCAAGGAATTACTTGTTACGAATTTCTGTAACCTTGAAGGCTTCTTTTACAGTCATCATGTTCACCAATTTTTTATGAAATCCTAATTCCAAAAACAAAGTGTCTGTCAAGAAGAATTTAATATGTCACTACCAGTTTAGTTGATACTTGACACATGGTGCTTATTTAAAAACATATTTTAGTTTGTCCGTATGATAAGGAAATTTCATCCACATTATTCATATGGGCCAATTATAGGTATGATGCCTTCCTCATTGCACCATTAGGTCACATAAATCCTGCTGTGTATACGTTTGTCTGCCAATGAAGGTATGTGGCAATTACATGATAAATCACTATTCTTGAAACCAATGAAGTTTGGAGATATCATATGTTTCCCTACATTGATTTTGTTTGCAGTTAAATACATAGCCGAGTTACCGCAAAGCCACGCTCAATATAATGCTCTATAATGCTTATTTTTATTTTTACTTTGAACATTTCTCATTTTATATGTACCACAACAGTGCTCATGCATGTTGGGAAGATTGTTTATGTCATGCTCTATAATGCACAATATTTTTAATTCTAGCGCGCAAATATATTCACCTTAGTATTTTCAGCATGGTGACGTAATTTTTCTAGATGAAAAGTTGGATTAACGCTACTTATTATCAGTAATGCTAGTGTGGCGGAAGTTCACTTAAACAAATACAAAGTGTTTCTAAATTTACTCCAGGTTTTTCTGTAGAAAACATATAAAATTACTTTTGTTCTTGGAATGTGGTTTACTTTCCTTTTTTTAAATCTCAGTGCTAAACTGTAGAGTTTTCTTGTGTTTCTGTTTTCAGTTTCGTTTTCGGAGGTAACAGTCATTCCGAAATTTTCTTTCATGTATACAACTCAGGTCACACTGCACACGTTATACCTACAAAATTGCTGTAAATGACTAATTTATTAAGTATAGTTGGCTAAAGAGCTGCATCGACATTGGCAGGTTAGTGGTTTTACACAATTGTTTTACTTCTTATAATAAGATGTTCCTCAGTCGTTCTTTAATGCCGTGAACGAAGGACACTGACTACAGGATTTGAAACCTTCAAAGTCTGGCGCACGCTATTCACAAGCTTAGCAGAGGAAAAACAGTGGGTACCCGATGTGTTGACTAACTTACCGCCTAACCCAGATGAAGCAACACCAGAACAAGTACGAGACTGTCAACAGAAAAACGCCGAGTGCAAATTAATGCTGATTCGTCCGTTCTCCAAAGTCAACTTGCTGGGCCCGAATCGGACTCGGTTGTTCGTCCACCGTGGATAACCGAGTGCGGCTGACATCCACCCCCTCTCACCTTCACCGGGACAACAACCACCTGGCACTGCCTTAGAAGCTTACGGACTCCATACATCAAATCAATGCAACGCCAACCCTGTGTAGTTAACCTGGAGAGAAATACTATTAACTTGGGTCAACCAGTCAAATATAAAATTATTTGTATGTTGGAATGCGTGGAAAACCCCTACAAAACTATTTTTAAACACATTTACTGTATTTCGTTGTTGCTGGAAATGTGGGGCTCTCACTTACTTGAGTTCGTTTTTTAAACCAGCCAAAACGTAAATTGAATCTTAATGGAATTAAAATTGATTGTCAAGTTTGTCTGGGTAGGATCATGGAATGGCACAATTTCTGAAATGCTAATATAATTAATAAAAAGTGTGGCATCCAAAAGGAAATAACCGAAAAATTAGGCACTTCCATTATGAGCTGAAGTGTGGAATGGTAACTACTAAAACAATTTAAATTTTATGCCAAACTGTGATTAGGCACAGTACGAGTGTCATCCACAAATCGTGCATAGTACAAAGTGAATAGACATTTAGTAACAAGTTTGGTACGTAGCTCCTTCGAGATTGCGTGGCATAAAATTTGGAAGTGGGATAATCAACCAAAATGTTAGTCATGATAGAAAATACTATTTGTGGAATTGCATAAAAGTAATAGCATAAATAAACTCCATAGCATTAAGAAAATCCTGAACTGGTAACTTAATTTTGCGAGAGCATAGAATCATAACTAAATTTAATTCTGATAAGTTTAAGTATAATTGTGATAAGTTTCTCACCCAACGAAGGGACATTGCAGGGATGTCGAATAAGGTCCAGTTATAGCCAATTTAGTAACATTAGGCCAGTAATACAAGAAAGTGAGTTGGATACCATACGTTTGCCTTGTAAGACAAAAGCAAATAATTTAACGAGTGAGAAATTTTGTGAGTGTATACCACTAATAATGCCCCAAAAGAATGTTTACTTTTGTTTTTTAGGACACGCAATAGGAGGAGCATAAAACGTTTGTAATTATCCACGATTTATTTCCTCAGTTTCTGTTATTCGATTTTCTATAAAAAAAAATGTAATGAGTGCTGAAAATCATGACGGGATTATAGTCCAATATAATATAAATATTAATGTTACCTTATTCCTCCAAAATTTTTGTTTTGTATTTGTTTTTATGATTATGGTGTTGTCTTCATCTGAATGTTAAGGTCAGTTTTTAGCTTTTTAATAGCATTAATATTTCTTAAGTGTTAAAGACATTATTAAATTCCGTCGATCTTATCAGTAAGAAAGAACAGATTTTGGGTATGCATCTATACCTTACAGTACCTGCTACAGACAGGCAAAAAATCGCAGGCGTATCGCGTAAATCGGGTAAAGAAATGAGTTGTAACATTTAGACAATTAGAATCGAGTTGCCCATCTATAAAATGATTATGTACCTATAAGTTATTGTATTAATCAGGCGGCCATTGGATCAAAATGGAACATTTCTAATGTAATTTGTAAAGGAATTTAGGTAATTTCAAGGAACCTGTAAAAAATCATGAAACGTATTATTTTATTAGTTTTTAGGAAATATTTTCCTTTTTATCTATTTAGTCTGCAAAAAGAATTTAAAACAGGAAAGTTACCGTTTTCAGAAGCACAAAAAACTAACGAACAGTCTTTCAATTCATCTTAATGCAAATCTATCACGTGTGCACAATAGCAGGTGTAATAAAACCTGCTCTTTGTCAAACATGTATTGTCACTAGTAAACGGTTATAGTTTATGACATCCACCTGGAAGTCATTACATTTTTCTATAAGTGTACTACTTCTTTCAGCAAACCCTTTAGTAAATGCTAAAGAAAAGAATGACAGTAAAATTATCATAAGCCACGTGAAAGACTGGCTGCACTTTGTCTTCAAGTAGTATAAATATAGGGTACTCGTCCAGTGAGTTTCCATCCAGCCAGTCTTCGGCAAAACTCTTCAACCAGCTCTTCTAACTTTTAACAGCTTGGTAAATATTTCTTAACGTATGCTCCTTAATTTTACCTTAACTTGTAAAATCTAGATAAACGGATAATGTATTTTCATTATTGCATGGTGGATTTGCGTACATGATAACCACTTTGATAACCTGAGAAATTTTTCGGCTTAATTTAGAATTATACCATTAGTTAGTACAGTTTTTCTTCTCCTTGTAGTACAACTTTCTTACAATTTTTATTCAGAAATAACTTTTCATTTTTTTGAAATCTGCTTTTTTGGGAGAGCCGATTGCAATTGAATTGCTCGGACAGTACCTCTCTGATTCCATTTACCAACGAGTTCGTCATAAATGGAGAGAAACATTGAAAGAACGATGGGTTGCCAGATTTGCATAATAAACAATATCTTAGTTATATTTTTAGTAGTAGGCCTATATTCATTTTATACGATCATTTATTATGACTGCCACCTAGATGTACGTTAATTTAGCAGTGCAATTGAAAACCTATTTTACGCAAGAGTAGAAATTTTAAATTCTTCCAATTTCTTAAAAATTATACTGCTTTTAAATTCTTTTAATTTCAGTTACACTGACAAATTAGAATTAAAGCAACTAAACAAATTTTATTTTTAGCTTTATTCCTCCACAAAAGCTGGAATTCTAGAGAGTAAAAAAATTAATTATTTTAACTGATGGTTGTTTTTAGTTTTGTTATCTTGCCATTTACGATTTATTCCACGGCAAACTTATTATCGACTTTAAATAGTTTATACAGAGTCAGGGTAAATAACATAGAGGTAAAGAAAATAACTCATGTCCTAGTGAATATACATTGAAGACTATCCAAGGAATCTAGAGAAAAACAACTAGCATAGTAAGCCTAGGTGTGATAATATAATAGAAACTTAAAGAACAAAGGATTATTCAAAAAAGAGTATTTTCGTCATATGGTGGTACTTAAATTGCATATAATGGTGTTAGTTGGTTTTATAAATGTACACTGTTGATAGAATGCAGCCTGGTCCCAGAAACAGTCACCATATATGCATTCCATTGACTTGTTTTTGTTTTGCTCTTTCAATTTACTGTAATTTTTTATGAGTCGAGCCAAACCCTAATTTTAATTATTCGTTTTTCTTTTTCTTGGATCCGTTTGTAGTCTGAAGCTATTTAATGCTTGCATCGATGACCTTTCTCCGTTTTGATCTTTACAGACATTTTAGACACGTTTACAGCCACCATCCTAAAGTTTGATCTTAATAACTGAAATAACGGTTTAAAAAAACTCCCCATAGAGCAAATTTTTTTTCATTTGGGTAACATTGGATACATGTTTGGCCTTAGTATAAAGATTCGAATTCCCAAACAGTATATTGCAAATTTTCTTGTAAGTCTCACGTTTTTCCATGCAGCTGCAAAGATATTTTATTGCCTTTATTAGCAGGTTTATGAACCATGGCCATAAAATTCAAAGTTCCCAATGGATGATCGGGGCTCTTTTCAGAGAGGCCACCTGCAGTTCATTACCAATTATCATATACGATCTTCACTTATTAACTTCACCCTGGTTACCCATACTGCGTACATCATCTAGTGTATTAGATGTAGCTTATATGCATACACACAATATTCTTTATGAAATATGGAAATATCAGTGATCTTTGGGGTTCATAACCTTGGCCACCTGTACCTATTAAAGATTAATAGGCTGAGGACAGCAAAGTGGTATTGTAGTTTTACATTAGACCAGGAGGCCTGTAAAAGGTAATCAAAGTATTGTAATACCCAATTGAAATCAAAGCTCAAATTATAGCCATAAAAAAGTGTATTTTGGGAGTATTTTTTTACGTTAACAGTGATTGATGTGTGTTTACCTAGATGGCTTAAACTGTAAAGCCCGAAATACTTTCAGGAAATCATCAACTGTTACTACCAATTGATGTTTTCCTTATGTTTTCCTTAGGTAGAAACCAAGTATTAACTAACTTATAGAAAAGGACAAGCTACACAAAGTCCTATTGTAACAACATACACCTCCTTTGTTTTTCAGATTCCGAAATGGCTTTTGCAGTTAAATTCTTACTTGTTGCGATAGCTGTGTTTGCGGTAGCCGAAGGAATGGCTGTTAGCAAACGTAATGCCATTCAAGAAAGAGGAGGCTATGATGACTATTATGACAGTAAGTAAATTGATAAGCACTTTCCATTTTCAAAGCATAGTAACATAGGCTTTTATTTTTTGCATAAAATAACTACAATAATAAGTGAACTTTATATATATATATTCTTCTGAAGGAATTACTCAGAATAGAAATGTGCAAATTTAGAAAATAACTCCAAGGGAGTATTAGTTTGGCTGTAATCATACATGTGTCGTATAGTATGCAAAATAGGACATCCCAGTTAATAATTTCAGTAGTTAGATAACATGACAGAATAACGATACCAAACCACAGTCAAGTTAATAAAAAACGTTTAAATAAATGGCAAATAAATTAATAAATGTCTAAAAGTAAATAAAAAATTATACAGTGTTATTGATTAATTTTGATAACACTGTAGAACTAGATGAAATAAAGTCATGGGTTATCAACATTTTATAGGTATTGGGCAGTCATAATTTTCATAGCCAGATTATAATTTGGAATTTATAGCTAACATTTTAAAATGGAGATTGCATACAGAATAAGTTTATAGGCCTAATCAATTGCAATAAATATATAACATAATTATGTAACATAATGGTAATAACATCCATGTGCGCACATACTGCATCTTACAATCAGCAAGCCTCACAAAGTTCACTAAAACACTGTTTTAATTTTCACTTATATTGTATTATGACCTTGTACACATGTAAAATAATATAAAACACAGCACTTCAGTGATTCACCATTTCAGGAAACTCTGGGTGGGTGTTGCAGCAGTAGTGTGTTTCATCATTTGTACGCCCTTCAATTCTGTGTCTCTTACTTGTATGTCTTTTATTATCAAGTGATGAAAATAAAACCTTGGTTTTGCGAACTTTGAGTGGCATCGCTGCTTGTTGCAGGCAGTCAGTGTAGACATTTTCTTGACCTGCAAATTAATTCTGGAATGTGTCCCAACATCCATTTTACAACAACAGTTCCTTTAACTGAAGTTGAGTCCAACTAATTTGTTTCAACAAATATTACTTGTAAACGAATAAGTAAATCAGTTATAGCAGTATCGCTGCCGTATTATTGTTTAGTAAACAGATTTAATACTAATTCACGGCCCCCATGCCTTGAGAGGTTATGACATGTAGAAGTAGACTAGACTCTTGTTTAAATTTGTCCGTGTGATAATTTTACTGTGACCACTTATTTTTATTTTTCAACCTGTATGTTGAAATTTCTTCAGTAATCATTCATTCCAAAAATAATATAAGCCATCATGAAAACTGTCTTCAACATTATCACAATTATATATTTCTAAATTAGGTTAAATAAAAACATTAGATTTAGCTGCAAAACGTTGTGAGAATTAAAAGGTTGTGCTGCAAAAAAAGAGATATGACAAGTTAATAAGTTCATTTCATCGGAAAGTAAACTTTTGTTACCATGTGATATACATTTTTTAAGCATTAGAACGATATGCAAAACTTTGTGTATTCAACCTCGAAGAGAGGAACAAATTAGATACTTAGGAGTAAAAATTTTTTAGGCAAGAGTGTCAAGAACTTTGAGCCGTAAACTTTGATATTGCTGGCCAGGTTGGAACTCTATTGCTGCCAAGGTTAGCGTGAGCAGACATATATTTAACAACAAGAAGTTACACTTGCGACTTCGGTGTGGACGTTTTTATACCACGCGCCATACCTGTTTGCTGTGACGTGCATATCACGTGACTAGGCTAGTCCAATCAGACGGCCAAACAACCGTTGTTCTCGTTCGTCATTGGCTAACTCATGGTGACGTCACGGCAAACAGCCACTGCATATGGTTTAGGAATTATTAAAGTACAGTATAAAGTTGAAGGCTGGAAAAATTTGGAGGGATTAGGACGAAAATTTTATTCAATAAAATATAGTTTACATTATTGATGCACAAGTGGTCTCAATGGTTGACGCTTTCATTTTCTGAACAATCATTAGTTAAAGGTTCTTTAAATGTTGTAGAGCGCACTTCTAAAAATATGTACACTGATGAACAATAATAGCAAACATTCTTAGTTGGTAATTTAGTGTCTGTATAAAATTTACCATGACTACTTTTGTTTCATACTTATAGACTATTACAACAATGGTGAGTAACAGACGTCACTATTAGTTTTCCAAAGTTACAAATCTTACAACTGTTTAACGAGATATAAATGAAGAAAATTTAAGGAATCTTCCTTGTTTGCATGGCTACAAAGCAATTCTCAATGAGTTTAATTGTAAACATATAAAAATGACTTAAATTAATTACACTGCACTGAATATAAAGGATACGTCATCTTGTTTCTGCCATAGCATAATGCCAGGTTACAGTCTACTGGTGTTTAACTTTCTTTTAAGTTTTGAATTCTCTTTAACAGAAAAATCCTTGAAAAGTTTTAACCATTACCTAAAAGTAATTGTTTACGAGGAAATTGTATTTGGTTCATTTTTTAAAATGAAAGGAATTCGTTAAATCTTAACTACAATAAGAATTTGGTTTGATGAATGTGGAGCAGTAACGTGGTAGTCTTTCACATTTTCCTGGACGCAACACTGATTTATTATAGTCTATCAAAATTATCCCTTTTGCTTTCTGGCACTATAGCTGTGTCTGAGAGTGTGCCAAACCTCCAGGGATAAATCTAAAAGCTATAAAAATATGCTGGATAAGTTCAGGCGAAATTTTTATTGGATTAAACTCTGTGTGGTCAAATTAGCTATACAAAAGGGATCCCACTGGTTGATGACCGTTATTTTTTGGATGCTTATTGGTTAATTGTTGTATAACGATCATGGTGTGTATTTCGTATAACAATTTTCTGTTGATGCACTACGGAAGTGAACAGTCTTAATTGGTAATTTTGTTTCCACATGAAATTTACAGCAAATATTTTTTTTTTCATACTTACAGAAATACATGTAACGGGTGTGATACCGACATTCTTAGTTTGTTCATAGATATAAGATTTACCGGTTTGCAACCTATGAAATTATTAGTAATATCCTACATGGAATAAGATATCTTCACATTTCTATTGTAGCATTATGTCATGTTTCAGCCCTTAATGTTGTGTAAGTCTAGGGTGTTCACGATTTTTGTAGGGTTGGCTTTCCTATGTAAGTAACCGTTAATTTTTTAGGTAAGACAGTTAAGAAGTTTGAGACCTAAGCCTAGACATTGTCGGTTAGATCAGATGGTCTATTGTTGACATGGTAAGCATGAGCAGACGTCTAGTTAAAAGGAGGAAGTTGTTAATATTTTTTTGCATTTAGGGAAAATGTTAAAACTATTAACAAGTTTTTCCTTAAAAGGAAAGCCACCCTGTAAAATAACTTGAAAATCCTTAGACACCACATACATCCTAACTTAACATTATGCTACAACCGAAACATGAAGATGTATTACCACACTTTCAATGATTTTCAATGAATTTCAGTGTAACCTTAGTCTGCAGTGACCGTAGGGTAAGCAGTGGACTTTCAAAGCATCTTCTAATTACTTTTTAAAAATGAAAGATAATAAAATGTAAAATAAAGAAATCCTCTAGCAATGAATCGTTATTAACGAGTACAAATAAATAAAATTATTTTCTATACCATGTAGGATGTATATTACTCATGTATTATTGGTAATGTAGTGTCTATATGAAATTTCCTAAGACTATATTTGCTTTCATACTTACAGATGGATATCGTGGCTATGGTGAGAAACGAACATTATTTTTAAAGTTATAAAGTGTACTAATAGTAAAAATTAACTAAATCCATTATTTGAATTGTAATTAATCAATACTGAATAGTATAACTTCATTACCATATCACATGTATTACTCACAATTTAATCTTTAAATTCTGCTCGTGATTTTTTTTTTGGGCATTCCTCAGCCCATCCTTTGGCAATGTCTATCCGAACAGTGCTTCGAAAAAAAGAAAGAAAAAGTGTCAAAATACTAAAACTTTCGTAACTCAGAGTAAATCAATTCATGGAAGATTGTGAAGAATTAGCTATCTTCTATTCAACCAATTTGTTAGGTACCTTGGTAATCATTAAAACTTTCCTGGACAACACTGAATTACATATCAAAATTGTCCCTTTCACCTTCTGGCACTACGGCTCTGTCTGATATTGCGTCAATGCTCCGAGAATAAATTTGGAGGCTTTAAAAGAAAAGGGAGAGATGAATCGAATATTTTATTTAATAAAACTCAATTCAGTTAAATTTATTATTGTGCATGGGAACCATGATCTTAAGTTTGAATGCATGTTAACTGTTAGTCGTAGTCAGAGAAAGAACACAAACGTTCCAGCATTCACATTCGAGATTTCATGAGTGGTTATTCACGCCAATTTAGGATATACAGTGTTGTCTTAGTCTGTATTGTCACTTAGTATTTCCACGACACTTAGTTCTTGCAGTGTCTAGGTAAATAGAAAATAGTTTTTCACACAGCATCTACAGCAAAGTTATTATGATGGTTTCACTCAGTTGATATCATAAATAAAGCTATGAAAGAACTGAAACCGGTTTGACAGTATTTTAGCCCACCTCATTAAATTTAAGCCCAATCTCGTTCAACCATAACAAACTAATAGATTGTAAAGCAACCAAAGTTGCATCATCTCATGTAATTAGAAACAATGGGCCACCAGTTTAGTTTTGTCTACTATATTGTCTAATATATTTGTGTACAACATTCCAACTGTTTGGGTGTACCATTTTCGTCTACTGGTCAACTTTTGAAAGCTTGTCCATCTACTAATCATGCTGTATCTCCAATCCCCCACAAGGATCCATTTTCTACACATCCTGACATGTGACAAGTATGTTAAATGAAGATGTGGAGTATATTAAATAGTTTGAAATTGTTATTAAGACATGTTTAAGGTGGTTATTAGGGGGTTATTTGATTACGAATTACTAAGACAAAATTGCAAATTGCAAAATTTCAGCAATATATATTAGGTTTAACCATGTATAAAATGGTAAGGAGCACGAAGGGCAAAGCCACTTACTCGAGCACAGAACAATGGAGATTTAAAAGTCACTGAGTAGTAGTTACCGGAAGAACATGCTCAAAAGCTGGTCGTTTCGAAAAACGTGTGAGGCATGATTTTTTTCAGCAGAGTGGTGAAACATTCCACCGTATGCGCACTCACAGTTGTCTCAGGTAAGGTATTCCAAGGGTGAACCACCCTCACAGCAAAAAAATTCCTCCTAGAATCAAGGTGTGCCGAACCTGCCACTAATTTAAACGAGTGATCCCTGGTAATTTTGGTAGGGCAAGGGTCAAAGAAAGGCATATTAACTGCCATGAAATTTCTAATGATATTAAAAGTCAAACGGAAGTCTGCATGCAGTCTACGTAGTTTGAGTGACTCTAATCCCACTTGGTGCAGACATACACCGTAAGGGAGGTCATTCAGGCCAGGAAGTCGTTTTGTGAAGCAACGTTGCACCGACTCAACGAGGTCTATTATCCTTCAATATATATGGCAACCAGGCCTTTTTGTACTAGCCTATAAGCATTTCTGCAAGGTCACTGTCTCATAAGAATAACATTGAAACCTAAATCATATGAATCGAGAGATCATAGGTTTCATTACAATGTCCTTTAACATATACTGATGCAAGTTTACCTTTATTTTATAGAAAAAACTTAATTAATGAAAAAATTAGCCCAGTGTTTACAGTGGTATAAAAGTCTCAATTTCAAAAATAAAATTGGTTATGATTCAAAACGATGTGCACCTGCTTCAAATAATAACGTCGCTATTCCATTGCTGCCATAGTAAGCATGAGACAACATATGCTTAACATACTGTACTGTCATTTAATATTTTGGAACGTATCTATTTTGAAAATATTCATTACATATAAATTTAACTGCCGAAATAGGCGTACTGGTGGGGTTAGTACAACAATTTTCTTTAACAACATTTGACCAAATTTGATAGAGTGTAATGTGGTTCACTAGCTGATGACAGCTAGTTTTGAAATGCTCATTGGTAAATTGCCATTTAATGTTTATCGATAGCAGTTCTTGACGAAATTTCCATTGATGAATAAAACAAGTTAATCATTTAACTTTTTAAAGTAGTGTCTATATGAAATTTACTCATACTCATTTTGTTTTCATGCTTACAGGAGGATATAACGGCTACAATAAGAAATTATGTTTGTAAAGTTATAAAGTGTACAAGTATTTAGCCATATATAAACAAACATATTTTGTGAAGGATTAATTGTTTGCATGTTCGCAAAGCATTTCTTTATGACGGTTAATTTTCATGTAAGAAAGGTATTGTGGTTTATGAAGAATCGTAATCTAAGTCTTACTGAAATTCATTAACAAGCTTTGAACCTTAGGGATACAGCTTCATGTTCTCATTTGTTGCATAATGTCATGTTGCGTTGTTTACGCGATTGTTTAAGTCTAAGACTTTTCCACTTTCTTTTCAGTTTGGCTTTCCCTTTAAGGAAAAAGCCATTAATAGTTTTATTTATTTATAATAGCATTCAGTTTAATTTTTCAAAATTGAGTAGGACCTATAATAATATGTAAAACTATTAAATTCATTAGTATTGAATTGTTACTAACAAATACTGATAAGGAGAAATCTTTTTTCAGTGTCACAAATCATGTACTACCACGAATTTAACTAGCGTTGAATTGTTACGACCAAACACAAATAAATAAAATTCTATTTTCTATTATCACGTATTCATTACTAATTAATCCTAAAATTCGGCTCATGTCCACTATGCACATCATATCTCCAAAATGCCTACAAGGAACAATCTTAAACAAAGGTGTGGAGTCTATTATGTGATTTGAAATCGTTATTTAAGACATATTTAATATGTTTAATTCACATTGTTAGAATTCGTTGGTGGTTGTTTGATTAATTATAAGGCAAAATCGCAAAAATATGTACTGATCTGTAACCATTTCCACAAAGTGACCGTCTCATGTGATACACATTGATCAAAAAATCATCTGTATCGAGTGATCACAGTGATTATTACAATGTACTTTAACACGATCTTAATACAGGTATACCTTTGTTTTATAGAAAAAACCTAACTAACGTAAAAATCAACCAGGTGTTTAGATCAACATAAAATAACAATTCCGAAAAAATTAATTGCTAGTGATTAAAAGCAACGTGCACCTGCTTCAAATAAAAACATAGATTCTTGACTAATCATAACCTCATCAAAATTGCTTATTGAATCAAGTAGGCTTAAGCTTAGCTTAAAAAGACCGTTGAAGTTTCAATAATTCTTTCTGTAGTAATTTAGCCATGATTTAGGTTCATTTGCTACAGAGTAGCTCAACAATGATTTTCTTCTACCTACAATGTCAAGAAGGCTTTTTTTGTTTAGTTAAGTTACGTAAGAAATTTGAGCCTTGAGCCTAGAAATTGCTGGTCACGCAGGTTGCTCCATTGCTACAATAGTAAGCATGAGACAACACAAGCTTAACACTCTGTAGTCACAGTTACGATTTGGTACTGACGTTAGGGCAAACATTTTATTTAATAAAATTTTGTACAAATTTGGTATGGTTTACTGTAGTTCACTAGCTGAGGACTGCTATTTTTTGAACTCTCATTGGTTAATTGCTCTCTAATGTGTACCGAGAGCAGTTCTTCACAAAATTTCCACCAATATATAAAACTAGTGAACATTTTACTGGGTAAGGTAGTGTCTACATGAAACTTCCTAAGACTATTTTTGCTTTCATGCTTGCAGGAGGATATGGCTATGGTAAGAAATGCACATTATTATTATTATTATTATAAAGTTATAAAGTGTATTAGTGTTTAACTACATATTAACGAGCACATTTCATCTGGCTTTTGACGTTAGGGCAAAAATTTTATTTAACAAAATTTTGTACAAATTTGGTAGGGCATACTGTGGTTCACTAGCTGATGAGTGCTATTTTTTGAACTCTCATGGGTTAATTGCTTTCTAATGTTTATCGATACCAGTTCTTGACAAAATTTCCACCGATAAATAAAACTAGTGAACATTTTACTGGGTAAGGTAGTGTCTACATGAAACTTTCTAAGACTATTTTTGCTTTCATGCTTACAGGAGGATATGGCTATGGTAAGAAATGCACATTATTATTATTATTCTAAAGTTATAAAGTGTATTAGTGTTTAGCTACATATTAACAAGCATATTTCATCTGGGAGTCATTGTTTGCATGGCTACGAAGGGTTTCTTTACGAGTGTGAATTTTTGCATTAGAAAGGGGGGGATGTGGCTTAATGGTGCGTCGACAGCTTGGTCATTAGCGCCAACCTCAGTCACAGTGCAGTGGTCCGGGTTGCCACTGCACCACACATTACAGAGATATTATTCAAACCCTAATCTAAATCTTGTCATCTTGTCATTAGAAAGGCATTGTGGATTACAAAGAATCGTAATTGAAGTCTGACTGAAATTCGTTAAAAAGGTTTGAATAGTAGGGATTCATCTTAAATTACTCGTTTGTTTACATGAATATGTAAATCTAAGAGTTTTCCACTTTATTTTTAGTTAGGATTTCCCTTTAAAGGAAAACACCATTAATAGTTTTATTTTATTTTTAATAGCCTTCAGTTTATTTACGTTCAAAATCGAATAGGGCCTATGATGTTAAACTAAGAAATCCAATAGCATTTAAATTGTTACTAACAAATACTAATAAGGAGAAATCTATTTCTGTGATATATTGCTCACAAATTAATCTACCGTTGAATTGTTATTAACAAATACAAAACAATTAAAATTCTATTTTCTATTATTGGACTGAATTACTTTGAATTGCGAGAATTATCACGCATTACTCTCGAATTAATCTAAAAAATCGGCTCGTGACGTTTTATAACCAAGACAAATTACTAATACAACATTGTAAGAAAGATGTACTAGGCTGTAAGCATTTCTACAAAGTCACTCACTGTCTCACGAGGTACACCTTGAACCCGAAATCAACAGTATCGAGTGATCACAGATATCATTACAATGTACTTTAACACGATCTGATACAAGTTTACCTTTAAATTTTCAAGTGCTAACGCAAGTATTCCTTCAATCAATTTAGGTATGATTTGGTTTCCTTCGTAACAGTGTAACTCAACAAAGAAATCAATAAGTAAAGTTATGAGGACTTTTTCCTATGATTTCAAGTAGCCACAATTTTTTAGTTAGGAGAGTTGAGAAATTTGAGCTTCAAGTTTACGCATTGGTGTTCATGCGGATGCTCCATTTCTGCCGTAGTATGCATTAGATAACATATCCTTAACCAGAGGTGGTTACACTTGCCAGTTTGGTATGGACTGATTGTCAAGATAGTCATTAGGTACAAATCTAAAAATCTGAAATCTTTGCTGGCGGGGCAAAACTTTTATGCCGTAAAATCCAGTCAAACTTTATAGGCTTTATTGTAGTTAACTGGCTGATGACTGCTATTTTGAACATCCATTGGCTAATTGTCCTTTAGTGATTATAGGGAGCAGTTCTAGCTAAATTTCCATAGAAGAGGAAAACTTGTGTACATTCTTACTTGGTAAAGTAGTGTCTACAAGAAACTTACTAAGACTACTTTCTTTCTTGCTTGTAGAACGATATGGCAGTGATGCTTAACGCACGTTATGTTATTTTTCCAAAGTTATAATGTTTATTAGTAGAAATAGATATAGAGATTGACGGTGCACGAAGCACCTCCCCCCCTAAAATCCCAGAGAAGTTAAGCAACTAGAGCGTCACAGTATGATTTGAAAGCGTTGAGTGAAGGAGCGCAAACAACAGGATGAGGGAGGGAGTTCCATGGTTGAACAACCTTTTTCGTGAAAAGGTGAGAGCGTAGTTTAGACCGAGAAACAGTGCCAGAATAAGGTTGTTTGACCTTATTCAAACAAGTGGAAGTCATTGTTTGCATGCCTGCCAAGCTTTTCTTTCCGAATCTAAATTTTCATGTAAGAAAAGTATTGCGGTATATAAAAAATCACACATCCAGGTAAGACTGGAATTCATTGAAAAGCATTGGCTGTAATTCATATTTCTGTCGTAGCGTAATATCATGTTACGGCGTTTACATGACTGTATGCGTGAGGATAAGGATATCCAAGGTTATTTTCAGTTTGGCTTCACCTTTAAATAAAGAAACCGTTATTAGCATTATTTTATATATAACAGCCTTTAGTTTATTTAAAAAATATCGAATATAATAAAATGAAAAACTGCGAAATTGACTAGCATTGAATTGTTGGCCTACTAACTAATACCGAAAAAGAGAGTAAATCAATCCATGAAAGCTTAGCTAGAATTATCAATTTTCTATTTATCCATTGCGGAAGTATAGCGTGGTAGTTGTTCACACTGATCTGGGTAATACTTTTCAAAAATTGGCACATTCGCCTTCTGGCACTACGGTCCTGGCTGGGATTGCGACAAAACTCCAAAATTCAATCTTTACTGTTACATTCAGCATCCAAAAATTATTTAAAACGAATATAAAAACGGAATTATGAAGTGGAAGTGAGTGACAAGTGAGTCCATCATCTATGGAACGATGCCATACATAGACAAATTATTTGCACCATAACGTTCACGGTCCAAATCCGGAAAATCCGGAAAAATGAAACAAATGAAAAAATGAAGCAAATGAAATAAAATGAAGCAAATGAAAAATCCGGAAAAATCCCGATTCATTGTGCAAATCCCGAAAAATGAAGCAAAAGTAGCGCAACTAAGCCCATCATCTATGGAATAAAACCAGATACAGGCGAATGATTTTCACCATTGGATTCAGCGTCCAAAAATTTTTTAATATTAATTAAAAAAGCGGAAGTTTGAAGTTGAAGGGGGCTAAGGGCGGCGGAAGTGAACAAAGGTTGGTTTGTGACTAGATGGTTGCTGCATTCACTTATTGTCTGTTACAATGGCTACCTTTTCAATACACATTTCAGATATTTTTGTTTACCATTTCTGTTCACTAGTCCACACTTGAATTCTTTCTGTCCACTATGCAGATCTTATCTGCAAATCCATAAAAGGATAATTTTTCTACACAGCCTGAAGGTGGTGAGGAATATGCTAAGCGAAAGTGTGTAGTTAATTATGTAGTTTGAAATCATTATTAAGACATGTTTAATATGTTTAATGCATATTGTTATAATTAGTAGGTGGTTATTTGATTAATTAATAAGACCAAATTGCAAGAAAGGTGTACTAGCCTGTGAGCAGTACCGCAAAGTCACTGTCTCTCAAGTGATCACAGTTATCATCACAATGTACTTTAACACAATCATGCTAATGCAAGTATACCTTTATTTTAATCACCGTAAAAATCACAATTTCTAAAAATAAATTGTCATGAATTAAGACAATGACTGCGTACCTGTTTCCAAAATGACGTATTAAATCAAATAGATATTTAGGTTAAACGACTACTGAATTTTCAAATGCTAACAGAAGTATTCTTTCTATTATTTTAGCTACGATTTGGTTTCCTTTGTTACAGTGTCAATGATCGATGATTTCAATCAATAAAGTTGAAGGGACTTTTCCTGTTATGGTGACAAGTTTCCACTGAATTCTATCAGCCCGTTTTTATTAGTTAAGAGACTTAAAAAATTTTATCCCCAAATCTAGAAATTGCTGGTCATTCAGGTTGCTCAGGTGCTGCCATAGTCCGCATGAGACAGCATAATGCATAACGCAATGTAGTTACGATTTTGGTAAGGACTTATTTTGAAAATATTCATTAAACATAAATCTAAAAGCCAGAAATGCCTACTGGTGGGGATACGGCAAAAAATTTATTTAATGACATTTGGTGAAATTTGATAGCGTACAACGTGGTTCACTAGCTGATGACAGTTACTTTTTGAACGCTCATTGTTTAATTGCCCTCTAATGTTTATCAAGCGCAGTTCATAACAGCATTTCCATCCACGAACAAAACAAATGAAAATGATCACTTTTATAATGTAGTGTTTACATGAAATTTACTAAGAATATTTCTGCTTTCATGGAGGACATATAGACTATAGTAAGAAACGCTCTTTATTATTATTTTTCCAAACTTATAAGTGTGCTAGTGTTTAGCCATTTATAAACGAACTTATTTTATGCGGGATTCATTGTTCGCATAGCCTGAAAGTATATTTTACGAGTGTAAATTTTCATGTTAGAAAGGCACTGTGGTTTACGAAGAAGCATAATTTAAGCCTGACTAAAATTCATGAAAAAGCATTGAATGTTATGATAAATCTTCACGTTTTCGTTTGTTGCATAATATCACATTAGTTGTCTACATAAATGTATAAACCTAAGAGTTTTACACGTTCTTTTCAGTTTGGCTATCCCTTTACAAGATAAAAACGTTAATAGTTTTATTTTATTTATAACAGCATTCAGTTTATTTTTTCAAAATCGAATATGGCTTACAACAATATGTAAAACCATGAAGTCCACTAGCATTGAATTGTTACTAACAAATAATAATAAGAAGAAATCTATTTTCAGTGCCATAAATCAGGTGTTACTCACAAATTAGTGTTAAAATTGGGTTCATGATTTTTTATTAGCCAACCATCAGTCCATCCATGTTTGGTAATTTCCATTTCAACAGTGTATCGAAAATACGAACTAAAAATTTCAAAATACATAACTTATAATCAGAGTAAATCAATTCAAGAAGCTTAAAAAGAATTAGCTATGTTAAATTCAACCAATGCAAAAGTGTAGCGTAGTAGTCATTCGCACTTTCTGGAAATTACTGGAAGCCTCTTTTCCAGTATTTAAGCACACCTGCAGAACTGCTCAAGCCGCTCAAGAAGCTGTTATTTTTTTTAGGTAAAGACAGATAATAAAAATATGATCGCCAAGTCTCGAAATTGCTGATCACACAGGTTGCGCCATTGTTGCCATAGTAAGCATTAGACTATATATTTTTAACACAATGTATTTATAGTTAGTATTTTGGTATGGGCTTATTTTCAAAATATTCATTAAATATAAATACAAAAAACAAAAAGCAGCTGTGGGGTTTGGGCACAATTTTTATACAACAAAACTGATCAAATTCGGTGGGGTATACTACTGTGTTCCATTAGCTGATGACAGCTATTTCTTGAATGCTCATTGGTTAATTGCCCTCTAATGTATCCGAAGAGGAGTTTTTGGTAAAATTTCCATCGATGAATAAAACAAGTGAACATTTTTACTTGGTGATGCAGTGTCTACATGAAACTTTCTAAGACTATTTTTGCTTTCTTGCTAACAGGAGGATATGGCCATGGTGAGAAACACATATTATTATTATTTTTCGAAAGTTTTAAAGTGATTATTGTTTAACGAACACATTTCATGTGGGAGTCAATGTTTGCATGACTACAAAGTATACTTTACAAGTTAAAATTTTCATGTTAGAAATGCATTGTGGTTCATACAGAATCGTAATCAAAGTTTGAGTGAGATTCGTTAAAAATGGTTAGGGATGTATCACTAAAATGTTAGGGATACATCTTCATGTTTTCGTTTTTTTTTGTATGAAGTCATGTTTGCGTTGTTTAAAGAATTATGGGAAAACACCATTAAAAGTTTTATTTTATATATAATATTCTTCAGTTCTCCTTTTCAAAATTGATTACGGCCATTAATGATATGTAAGATGATGAAATCTACTTGTATTGAATTATTACTAACAAATACTAATAAGGAGATATCTATTTTCAGTCTCATAAATCATTTATTACTCACGAATTAATCTATCATTGAACTGTTATTTACAAATAAAAATAAATAAAATTATGTTGTGTACTATCACATATTACTCACGAATTTATCTTAACATTCGGCCGGCCCGTGCTATTTTATTGGGTAAGCATTAGCCGTTCATTGTCCGACAACTGTGCTTCGAAAGTATGGATGAAAAAATGTCAAAATACATAATTTATAACTCAGAATAAATCAATTCAAGCAAGCGTAATAAGAATTAGTTATTTTAAATTCAACCAATGTGGATGTGTAGCGCAGTAATTGTTCACACTTCCATAGGTAACACTGAATTACATATCAAAATTGGCATAGCTTTTTCTGTCACTATGGCCCTCGCTGGGATTGCTTCAGGGTAAATAGACGGATTAGGGCGAAAATTTTATTGAACAAAACAAAATGAAATAAAATCTATTGTTGTTAACAGGAACACTGGCATTAAGTTTGACTCCATAATACCTGTCTCTCGGTGTGGTGTCCTCTTCACCTATTTACATCGTTGATGTATTGTGGTAATGAATAATAGAGAAGCATAAGACATTAGGATTTTAGACATTTGCATCACTAAATGCTTGCCAAATCTTACCATGGATGTATTTGTTTATGACCTATTGTTCAAACGGTATCTGGGTTCTTTAAAATTATATTTTTCACAAAGTAATTATAGCAGAGTTATTACCCCAAGTTGCATTTATTATATAGTGTATACTCAGCAAATGATTTTGAATGATGTTACATCCAAAGGAAATCTATAGAAGTTATTGAAATTCATGGAAACCTATTTTCCAGTATTTAAGCCACGGCAGAAATGCTCATAAAAGCCATACAAACTGTTTAAATTATTAAAAAAAACCAAGTTGCATCAAATCATGTAATTAGAAACTAAATTATACCTTTCTATTTTAGTCTTCTGTACAGCCAACATGACTGAGAAGACTATCACAACGACTTTGTCTCCGTTTGTCTCTGTGTATGCCCGTCGCTATTCTCAACTCCTAAACGGTTTTCTCTGTTACATTTAGTGTCCAAAATTTAGTCAAATGGAATAAAAAAAAAGGAACTATGCAGCGGAAGTGTACCACCAGTGACCGGACGTGTCCAATGAGTTAGCCATCATGTGTGGAACGGTACTAGATAGAGGTACCATTGATTCCGTGTCCAAAACTTAGTTAAAACGAATACAAAAAACAGAAGTTTGAAGCGAAAGTGGCCCGGAAATGGCGGAAGTGTTCAGAAGACTTGTTGTGAATAGGCCACTTGATATCTGCTATATTGTTTACTGTTTTATGTACACCATCTCACCTATTTTTGTCTGTCACTTCCGTCCACTAGTCCACTTTTAACAGCTTATCTCTCCACTGTTCACTTGATATCTGCAAATCCCCACAAAGGTAAATCTTCTACACAACCTGAAGGTGGTAACAAGTATGTTAAACGAAGATGTAGTGTCTATTATCTAGTTTGAAATCATTGTTAAGTCATATTTAATGAAGATTGTTAGAATTAGGAGATGGTTATTTTATTAATAATTGTTAAGACCAAAATAATTGCAAGAAAGATGTACTAGCCTCTGAGCATTTTCGCAAATTCACTGTCTGATAAGATACACACTGAACCCAAAATCATCCATATCGAGTGATGATAGTTATCATTACATTTTACTTTAGATTGATCTTAATACAAGTTTACCTATATTTTATAGAAAAAACTTAAATATCGACATTAACCTATAAGGTGTTTACATCAGCATAAAAATAACAATGTTTAAAAATAAATTGGTCATGATTCAAAGCAATGTGTATCTGCTTCAAATAAAAACATTCCTGCTTGAAAAATTATAATCTCATCAAAATACCATATTGCATCAAATAGATTGAGGTTTAGCTGAATAAATGTTATGAAATATTCAAATGTTAACTGAAGTATTCTTTCTATTAATTTATCTTTGATTATGGTTTCCTTTGTAACAGTGTAACTCAACAATAATTTCAATCAGTAAAGTTAAGAGGATTTTTGCAACGGTAACGGGTCCCAGTGATTTTAAGAAGCCAACTTTTTTAGTTAGGAGAGTTAAGAAATTTGAGCTCCAAGTCTAGACATTGCTGGTCATGCAGATGCTCCGTTGCTGTCATAGTAAGCATTAAACAACATATCCTTAACATGAGGTGGCTATACTTATGATTTTGGTATGGACTTGTTTTAAAACTAGTTAATAAGTAGATATCGCTTTTCTGGATTTTAGATATAGACTTTTCGACTAATTTTAAAATAAAATATGCTGGAAGAGTCAGGGCACATTTTCTTAAATAACATTAAGGCCAGACTGGTATTGGTCACTAGGTGATGACTGCCATTTTCTGAACCTTCATTGGTTAATTGCCGTTTAGTGATAAACATAAGCAGCTTTAGGAAAATTTCATTGATGAAGAAAACAAGTGAATATTTTTCTAGGTAATGTAGTGTCTACATGAAATTTAATAAGACTATTTTTGCTTTCATGCTTACAGGTGGAAATTATGGCAATGGTGAGAAAGGCACATTATTTTATTTTTCTTAAGTTATAAAGTGTACCATATTTAAATGAACATATTTTATGTGGAAGTCATTGTTTGCATGGCTACAAAGTATTTCTTTACATGTATGTGCAAGTATAAGAGTTTTCCACTTTTTTTCAGTTTGGCTTTCCCTTTAAAGGATAAATTGTTAATAGTTTTAATTTATTTCTAAAAGCAATCAGTTTTTTTTCAAAATCAAATATAATACGCAGAACTATGAAATCCACTAGTTTTGATTTGTTACTAACAAATGTAAATAAGGAGAAACCTATTTTAGTGTCATAAATACAGTATAACTCTTGAATTAATCTAGCATTGCATTGTTAATAATGTATTTTATTCACAAATTAATCTTAAAATTCTGCTTGTGATATTTTCATTGCCTAGCCATCAGCCCGTCCATGTTTGACAATTATTTCCACTCGGACAGTGCTTCAAAAAGTACGGATGAAAAATTGTCAAAATAAGAAACTTATAACTGGGAGTACATTAATCCATGAAAGCTTAAGAATAATTATTAGCAGTTCAACTAATACAGGAGTGTAGCGTGGTAGTCTTTCACACTTCCATGAGCAAAACTGAATTACATATCAAAATTGTCCTTTTCACCTTCAGTCACTATGGCCCTGGCTGAATTGCCTCAAATCTCCAAGAGTAAATCTAAAAGCTATAAAAGAAAAACGGATGGATTCTGTCAACCATTTTATATAATAAAACAAAATTCATTAAATTTATTGTTGTACAAGTAAACGTCGAACAGGGTATTAAGTTTGACTCTACATTAGCTGCTGCTCAACGTCAGTGAAAGCACAAAACATGACCAGCATTCGCATTTGAGGATGCATAGAGGGTATATGCTATACCTCGGGAGATATGGTGTCCTCATCGCCTATTTGTATCGCTAATGCAATGTGATAATAAATAATACAGAGGCATTAGATATTAACGTTTGAGATGTAAGCATCCACTAAATGCTTTCTAAATCATACCATAAATTTATTTGATCATGATCAATTGTTCTTGCAGTGTCTAGCTTCTTTAAAAGGTTATTTTTCAAAGTTCGTATTGCAAAGTTGTTACCACAAGATGCATTTATTATAATGTGCACACTCAGAGAATGACTACAGAAAGTATTAAATTACCGGAAACCTAGTTTATAGTATTTAAGCCCATCTTCAGAAGTGCTCATGAAACAAAGGGAAATCTCGTTCATATATTACAAACTGTTTGAATTTAAAACACACAAAGTTCATCGACTCATGTAATTAGAAATAATATTTTACGTGTCTATCTTTAGTCTTCTGTAAAGCCGAAATGCCTGAGAAGACTATAACAACGACTTTGTACATCTATCTATCTATCCGCTCACCCGTTGCTGTTTTCAACTCCTCGACGGTAGCAGATAAAGATAAACCAGTTTCAGAAGTAGATACAGCGTTCAAAAATTAGTTTAGGGAATAAAAAAAAGTGGAAGTATGCAGCGTAAGTGGCCCACCAGTGACTGGAAGTGGACCACAAGTGAGTGAAAGTGTACAAAACACTGGTTGCGACTATACTATCCTCCAGGAAAGAAGACTTTCCTTATATGGTCATTTTATGACTACTAATCTTTCATGGAAAAAAAGTGCGCCTTGCCTCTATACTCTATAACTGCGTCGTCGTGACAACGCTATTAGACCAACAACAATGGCGTCGCTTTCCGATCAACTTCGTGTCAACAAGAAAGAGTAAACTCTCCACAGTCAAGCTAGGGGTGTTATTTGGAACGTTTTTCAGTATTTCACGAGTCACGGAGAATCTATTTCTATTTGTATTACTAAGAATTACTTGCATGTCAAATTTCAAGCTTTTTGCTCGATGTGCATGATTAGCCCAAATTATGGCCCTAGCAGCTTTAGTATATGACCACACGTTGGCTGCTTAGCCATGGCGGATACCTGCAAGGTAAACAACGCAGCCGGCATGCACAATGCATACCCCTGTTTTGAAACGCGTTGGACTTCTTTTTTGGCGGAGACTATAGGTATTCACTTATTGTCCACTATATTGTTTACTATTTCGTTGCACAATATTTCAGCAATTTTTGTGTACCACTTACATCTGCTAGTTAACTTTTGACTGCGTATCTGTCCACTGTTCATTTGATATCTGCAAACCCCTACAAAGGCAAATTTTCTACACAACCTTAAGGTGGTTACAGGTATGTTAAACAAAAGTATGTTACAACTATGAGGTTAAAGCATGTGGAGTCTATCATCTAGTTTGAAATGGTTGTTAAGGCATGTTTAATGAATATTGTTAGAATTAGTAGGTGGTTATTGGATTACTAATTACTAAAACCAAATTACAAGAAAGACGTACTAGCCTGTAAGCATTTTTGCATAGGCACTGTCTCATAAGATACACATTGAACCCGAAATCATCTATGTCTAGTGATCACAGTTATCAATACCATGTACTTTAAAATGATCATAATACAAGTGTATTTTTTTTTATAGAAAAAGTTTAAGTTACGGAAAAAAAATCAATCAGGTTTTTTACATCAACATAAAGATCACAATTTGTAAAAACAAATTGGTCATGATTAAAGCAATGTGTACCTGCTTGAAATTAAAAAAAAACATCGCTTCTTGATAAGTTATAATATCATCAAAATGGCTTGTTGTATCAAACAGGCTTAAGATTAGCTTCAAAAGACAGTTGAATTTTCATTAATTCTTTCTATAATAATTTAGCCATGATTTGGTTTCCTTTGTTAAGAGTAACCCAACAATGATTTTAAGCAGTAAAGTACTTTTTTTTCATTGTGGTAGCACGTTTCCTATAATTACAAGTAGCCTTTTTATTATTTAGTTAAGATTGACAATACATTTGAGCCCCAAGTCTTGAAATTACTGGTTATGCAAGTTGCTCCATTGCTGCCATAATAAGCATGAGTCAACATATGCTTAACATAATGTAGTTGCAGTTTTGATTTTGGCACGGACTTATTTAGAAAATATTCAATAAGTGTAAATCTAAAAGTCCATAAAGCATACTAGTGGCATTAGCGCAAAATTGCATTTAATAACATTTGATCAATTTTGGTTAAAATATAATGTGGTACACTAGCTGATTACTGATATTTTTTGAATGCTCAATGGTTAATTGCTCACTAATGTTTATCGAGAACAGTTCTTGACAAAATTTCCATCAATGATGAAGACAAGTGAACATATTTGTTTGGTAATGTAGAATCTACATGAAATTTACTAAGACTATTTTTGTTTTCATGCTTACAGGAGGATATAATAACTATGGTAAGAAACACACGTTATTATTATTATTCCAAATTTATAAAGTGTACCATACAGAAATGAACACATTTTATTTGAGAGTCATTGTTTGTATGGACACAAAGCATTTCTTTGTGAGTGTACATTTTCAAACTAGGATTAGTTTCGAACGATTGAATTATACAGGATTACGGATTATACCGTGGACAGGTGGGCAAGTAGCTAGTAGAATATAGGCTCGTAAATTAGTTAAGGTAACTTGACGATAAATATTTTAAAGTGTCGCTCTACGCTAAACACTAAGATATGTGTACGCACAAATCTTCACTTAGAGCACTCGTTCATCTAGGAACAGAAAATAGACAACAATTAGGCTTCGAAAATTCACGTAACTAACACCAAACCCATTCGTTTTGGAACGTTACTTGCTATTAGACATCATGGAGTAATCCTGTAGCACAATTACGTTAATAGCCAATGTTAAACCACGTAGCACAATACTGCGAATCCCACGAAGGATATGCTAAACCTCTTCCTAGCCACGCCCACTATGAAAGCTCGATACGAGAAATTATTAACGCTTGTAATTAAAGATGAAGGAAGTTTCATTTACCTGATCAGGCTTTAGGCACGGAGTTACAGTTGTGGTTTGAAGGATGCTGAAGCTTGGACAGGATTGGGTCGAATAAGACGACGAAGCTTCTTGGGAATTCGGCATACAAGAATCAGTCGCGGCGGACATCTTGAGTTACATCTTGGGGAAGCAGAGTGCGTCAGCAACCTTACGGCGACGAAACCAAAGTCGTACGGCATGACGGCAACGAATCAAGCGTCGTGTGACAGCAGGGAAATGTGAAGTCCGGTTCTAACGCATTGTCGGGTTCATGTTACGTCATCAGGGGGAGATCTGTTTCTCTGTGTCATCTCGTGGCGGACGAGTGTATATGGGGAATGTTAAATTTGCATAACAGATTAACGAATGATCGTGAGCGGGATTTTAATTAGAGATAATGAGTGAAAAGTATGAGTTAAATAATAATAAAAAATAAGACTCGTTTTACAACATGATATGAAGAAGTAATTAATGACATGAGATTAATAAAGTATTACACATGCAGAATATAAACATTAATTAGAGTGCACATGGCCACATCATGAATTTGCCAGTAACTTATACCCACACTAAAATCAAAAGTGATGTAAGAGCGAAAATCAACGAGCGAGCATTAAAGCCGCCAAAGACATGGCAATATGTGTAGTTCACCTGCTGGTATATATCATGTTAGCATATACACTTAAGAAGCGACTAAGTGAAAACATTGCAACTTAAAAAAGGAAATTGGTCATGATTCAAAGCAATGTGTACCTGCTTAAAAAAAGTTCGCTGCTTGAAAATTATGATCGCATCAAGAATGGTGTTGCATCAAAACGACTTAAGTTGGCTTAAAAATACCTTGAGTTTATCTTGAATTTTCCAGAAATAGCTGAAGTATTCTTTCATTTAATTTGGTCATGATTTGGTTTCCTTTGTCACAGTGCAACTCAACAATTATTCAATCAGTAAAGTTGAGGGGATTTTTCGGTATGGTAACAAGTTTCCTACAATTTCAAGAATCCATTCCTTTTTTTTTTTTTAGTTAGGAGAGATAATAAATTTGAGCCTCAAGTTTACACATTGCTGGTCGTGTAGGATGCTCTATTACTGCCTTAGTTAGCATGAGACAACATATGCTTTAGATTAGGTAGTAACACTTGCTATTTTGGTACGAACCTAAATATTCAGTAAGTATAAATCTACAATCCAGACATGCATGCTGGTCGGGTTAGGGTAAACATTTTATTTAACAACATTTGAGAAAAATGTGGTAGGGTATAATGTGGTTCTCTAGCTGTGGTTGGCGCTAATAACCGAGCTGTCGACGCGCCATTAAGCCTCATCTGCCCCCCCCCCCCCTCTAGCTGATGACTGCTATTTTTTGAACGCTCATTTGTAATTGCCCTCTAATGATTAACGAGAGCAGTGCTTGAAGAAATTTCCATTGGTGAATAAATCAAGTGAACATTTTTACTTGGTAATGTAGTGTCCACATGAAATTTACTAAGACTATTTTTGCTTTCATGATTACAGGAGAACATAATAACTATGGTAAGAAACACACATTATTATTATTTATCCAAAGTTATAAAGTGTTCCATACATAAATGACCATATTTTATGTGGGAGTCATTGTTTGCATGGATTTCCATTTCTTAACCTATGAAAATTTTCTTGTTAGAAAGGCATTGTGGTATATGAAGAATCACAATCTAAGTCTGCCTGAAATTCGTTTTAGAGTTTTGAATGTAAGGGTTACATCTTCATGTGTTTGTTTGTTGCATAATGTCCTGTTACGTTATTTACATATATAAGTCTAAGGGTTTTCTGCTTTCTTTTCAATAGGGCTTTCCCTTTAAGGGAAAGAATAAATAGTTTTATTTTATTTTTAGTAGCCTTTAGTTTTTTTTGTCAAAATCGAATATAATAAAATGTAAGACTACGAAATTCACTAGCGTTGAATTGTTGCTAACAAGTACTAATAAGGAGAAATCTATTTTCAGTGGCATAAATCAGCACTTCCCAACGTTTTCTACAGTATTCCTCCCCATTGGGACTAGAAAGCAATGGTGCTCCCCCTCCCCATTGCTACAGGGTCAGCTTGGAGGGGCCGAGCTGCCCGGAAATGTTGGACATGGACCTCGAGATTCCTCCAGGGTGGGGGGGGGGGATGGACATAGACACGTCGTAAAGGGGCTGGGGGTAGTGCCATAAGCTTGTTTGGCATGGTCCACCTACCGTATTTTTAAGAACTATGCTTGAATTTGAAACATTTTCCTGCAACTTAGGTATGCAATTTTCATAAGCATTCCTTTCAAACTTTTCAAAAATATTTTTTGTTGTTTTAACAAAGGCCTCATGCAGTAGGGGGTATTTTAAAGAAATAGGCGTGAATTTGAAACGTTTCCCTGCAACTTATTATTTTTATAAAGTTCTTCTGGCCCCTGTTGTTCATAGTGTTCCAGAGTGGCCAAATGCGACACTGCATTATTGAGTAATTTTTTAAAACAAAATGAATGATATTGATAAGTCTTGAAAATCTTTACAATAATGTAATTTTTAAAAATGGTTGGTAGCAAGTTTAGGTCTGTCGTTGGCGAGAGCTTTGCGATACATCGTTAAAAAAGTTCACCACTGATCTGGCAGCCTCTCACGCCTCCCCTGCAGTTGCTCCATGCCCCCCTAGGAAGACGCGCCTCCCCAATTGGGAAACTGGGCCATAAATCATAAAGTAATCTAGCATTGAAGTATTATAAATGAATATAAATAAATAAAATTCAGTTTTCAGTGTCATATACAATGTAATACTCACGAATTAATCTTGAAATCCGGCTCATAATTTTTTATTGGGAAACTGTCAGCCCTTTCTTTTTTGATAATTTCCATTCGGACAACGCTTCAAAAGTACAGAAAAAATTGTCAAAATGCCTAAATTATAACTCCAGTTCATGAACTCTTAAGAAGGGTTAGCCTTGTTCAATTCAACCATTGTAGAAGTGTAAGGTGGTACTTATTCACACTTCCCTGGGCAACACTGAATCAGGTGTCAATATTATCCCTTTCACCTTCTATCACTATAGCCCTGGCTGGGACTGCATCAAATCTCCAAGAATAAATATTAATCTAAAAGTTATAAAAGAAAAATAGAAGGATTGAGGCAAAATTTTATTTAGTATAACTAAATGACTAAATTTTTTGTTGTGCATGGTTATACCAACCATTGTAGTGAGTTTGACTGCATATTAGCTTTTACTCAATGCCAGTGAATGCACAAAAACAAGCCTGTTTTTGCTTTCTATGGTGCACAAGAGGGTATTTGCTACAACTCGGGAGCTATAGTGTTCTTTTACCCGTTTTGGATCCCTGACTCAATAGGGGAACGAATAACACAGAGGCATTAGACATAAGAACGTTAACGTCCACAAAATGCTTTTCAAATCTCACCATGACCCATGTTCATGACCCATGCATTTATTCTTAAGGTGTCTGTATAGTCTAGGTACTTAAAAAGTATGTTTTTTCACAAAGTTTCTATAGCAAAGTTATTACCGCAACTTACATTTATTATAATGTGTGCATTCAACAATCGATTTTGGATGATTTCACAACTAAAGGAAATCTATGGAAAATAAGACATTACTGGAAAGCTATTTTACAGTATTGAAGCCTACCTGGAAAACTTCTCACGAAATAAAGTAACATCTCTTTCAAACCTAAGAAACTGATGGAATTGTAAGCAAAAAAGCTGCATCGTCTCATGCAATTAGAAACAATAGTTTATCTGTCTATTTTTGTCTTCTATATTGTCTTCTATTTCTACATACAACATTTTTCCTATTTTTGTCTACCATTTCCATCTACGAGTCGACTTTTGAAAGCATGTCTGCACAAGAATACATGTAAAACCGCACAATGTCTACACAGCCGGAAGGCGGTTAAAAGTATCTTAACTGAAGGTTTAAAGTCTATTATATAGTTTGAAAACGTTATTAAGGTATGTTTAATGCTTATTGTTAGAATGAGTTGGTGGTTGTCTGATAACTAATTACTAAAACAAAATGGCAGAAAAGATGTCCTAGCCTATAAGCATTTTTGCAAGGTCACTGTCTCATAAAATAAAAATTGAATCGACTGAAGCTTGGCTTAAGACGACTTTGAATTTAGCTTGAATTCAGTTTGAATTCTTAAATGCTAACTGAAGTAATCTTTCAATTAATTTAGTCATGAATTGGTTTTCTTTTCCACTTACTTGTTTGCAATGCAGCACCAAAAGTGTTCCAGTTACTTCAAACTAGCAAATTTTCGAATGCCTATACTGGCATTTTTCAGTAGGACAGTTGGTGCGTGTGCGTCTAATTCCCCAAGCCTGAGGAAAAATGCCAGTATATACATTCGAAAATTTGCTAGTTTGAAGTAATAGTGACACTTTTGGTGCTGCATTACAAAAAAGTAGGTGAAAATGAACGAAAACCAAAGTGAATCATCCGTACGAGCGGTATTTGAAGTGGTTTCCTTTGTCACAGTGCAACTCAACAATGATTCACATATTAAAGTTTAGGGGATTTTTTTGTTATGTTGACAAGTTTCCTATGATTTAAAGAAGCCATTACTTTTTTTAGTCAAAAGAGATAATAAATTTGCTTCCCAAGTCTACACATTGATGGTCGTACAGGATGATCCATTAAAGTCATAGTAAGCGTGAGACAACATATGCATAACACGAGGTAGTGAAATGAAATTTTGGTATGGAATTATTTTGAAAATTTTCATCGAGTAAAATCTGCAAGCCAGAAAAACATGCTGGTGGGGTTAGGGCAAACATATTATTTTATAAATTTGATCAAATTTTGTGAAGTATATTGCGGTGCAATAGCTGATGACTGCCATTTTTGGTAAGCTCATTGGTAAATTGCCCTCTAATGTTTATCAAGAGAAGTTCTTGAAAAGATTTTCATCTATGAATAAATCGAATGAACTTTACTTGGTAATGTAGTGTCTACATGAAATTTACAAAGACTATTTTTGCTTTCATGCTTACAACAGGACATAATAACTATGGTAAGATACGCACATTATTATTGATTTTCCACAGAGTTATAAGTGTCCCATTCACATATCAACATATTTTATTTGGGAGACATTGTTTGCATGAATACAAAGCATTTCTTTACGAATGTAAATTTTCATGTTAGAAAGCTATTGTGATTATCAATATACATGATTTAAATTTGACTAAATTATATTAAAAAGCTTTGAATGCATGGGTTACATTTTTTCATTTAATAATAATCAGTTTACCACCAAGTGGAAGAGAGGACACAGAAGGGCATGCCTCTTACACTGGCATAAGTGTTAAGCAATTAAAAGGAAACAGTAGACATGCATTGGTGTATTCGTTTCAGAAACTTGTTCAATAGGCAAAGAGACAGACGTCGTTTAAAAATTGGTACTGATGGCGCTGCCACAACGTGCTCAGGGAGGGAGTTCCACACGCCAACAACGCGAACAGCGAAAAAATATCTCCTACACTCCATGGAGAGCTTAGGTAGAGAAAGTTTTAAGATGTGTCCGCGAGGCGTAGATGGGGCCGCTACGTTAAAAAAAGAAAGGTCGATCAGAAGAAAGCCCTTCAAAATATGAAATGTCAAAAAAGGTCAACGCGAAGGCGATGCAGTTCCAGAGTCTCAAGGCCAGAATGTTTGAGTCGTTCATCGGCAGGTAGAGACCTTATGACAAGCAGTTGTTGGGTGAAAGAACGTTGTATCGACTCCTGGGCTTCGGTATCCTGGAGTAAATAGGGGATCAAACCGGACTGGCGTACTCTAAAATTAGGCGAACAAAGAAGCAAAAAGCACAAATCTTAATTTCTTGGTTGTTAGAAGTAAAACATTTATGTATTAAGGCTACTCTGCGAAAAGCAACGGAAGAGATTTTGTTACATTGTAAGGTGGATTTGGGGTTAGTAGAGAAACAAACCCCAAAGTCACAGATATTTGTTACAACGTTCAGGTTGGAATTTGCCATAGAATAAGGGAGGCCAGGGTTTTGTTCACCAATATAGAAAGTAGAGCATTTACTCAGGGAGAGAGACAGTTGCCAAAAAATAGACCATTGGTAGATATAGTTGACATCTTCAAACAAACGACAGCCAACCGTTAAAAACTTACAATAGGGGAACCCGCTTTAAGGTCATCAGCAAATTTAGTGGAAAGGGTTATAAGATGTATGTTCAAAGGAAAGATCGTTTAGGAATATGACAAAAAGGACTGGACCAAGAACAGAACTCTGGGAACCCACTGTTGCATAATGTTATGTTACGTTGTTTACACACATGTGTTAGTCTAAGGGTTTGTTGCATTCATTTCAATTGGGCTTCCTTCAAAAGGAAAGAATAGTTTTATTTTATTTATTTCAGTTTGTTTTAATCGAATTTAATGAAATCTAAAACTAAAAAATAATATAGTATTTTCATTCATGCTTACAGGAGGACATAATAATTATGGTAAGTAACAAACATTATTATTTTTCTAAAGTTATAAAGTGTCCCATTTTTACGTGGGAGTCATTGTTTGCATGGATGCAAAGCATTTCTTTACGAGTGTAAATTTTCATGTTCACGATCTACCAACATTTCTATTGAGAGTCTCAGTACGCATACTATAATTGAAATTGTTTGTCTGGGTCACATTATTTGTGTACCTTGAGATAGGGTGAAGTGTTTAATGCGGATTGTTCTATTT
The DNA here is from genome assembly GCA_023313725.1 of Lithobius niger. Lineage (NCBI taxonomy): Eukaryota > Metazoa > Arthropoda > Chilopoda > Lithobiomorpha > Lithobiidae > Lithobius > Lithobius niger. Next base: position 142,046 of record JAHWFP010028480.1, read on the forward strand.
AGGTCGTTATCTGATCAGTAATTACTAAGCCAAAAATTGCAACACAGATTTACTGCTAGTAACTATTTTCGCAAAGTCACTGCCTCGTAATTACAAATGGAACCCGAAATCATCTGCATCGAGTGATTGCAGTTATGCTTACATTGTATTTTAAAACGATATGAATACGTATTTACCTTTATAGAAAAATAAAATAAAAATCGGAGAATGAAGTTGTCTTGTACGTCCTTGAGCAAAAGCGTACGAGTAACATTCTAAATACTACAATGTGTTTACATAAAGAAATTGGTCAAAGGCTAACAAGCAATGTTTGCCTGTTTCAAGGAAAGACATTCCTGCTTGAAAAGTTATAAACTCATCAAAATGGCTTAATTCATCAAAACAGATTTTAGATTAGTTGCATTGCTTAATGCCAAGTGACGTATTAATTAAATTAATTTAGCCAGGAATTGGTTTCCTTTGGAAGAATGTAACTTAATATTGATTTCAATCAATAAGGTTCAGAGGATTTTTTCGCTTATGGTGACTAGATTACTATGATTTCAATTACCTGTTATTTTTTAGTTAATAGAGAAACGAATTTTGAGCCCCAAGTGTAGACATTGCTGGTCATGTCAGAGCTGCCACAATATGCATGACCCAATGTATTCTTAAAACAAGGTGTAACTTGCAAGGTGTAACTTGCAATTTTGGTGTAGACATAATTTGAAAATATTCATTAAGTATAAATCTAAAAGGTAGAAAGCATGATGGAGAGGTTAGGGCAAAAATTTTATGCAATAACATGTAGCCAAATTTTAATTGACTTAATAGGGATATTTTTTTTGAATTCGTATTGGTTAATCGTCCATTAAAAGTTATCGAATGTTGTTCATGACAAAGTTTCTACCGATGAACTATACAAGTGAATATTCTTACATGATAATGTAGTGTCTACATGAAACTTATTTAGTCTATTTCTTCTTTCATTCTTATAGACGAATATGGCCATGGTGAGAAACACAAATTATTATTATTTTTTACAAAATTATTGGATATAATAGTAGTTAAGCAGATAAATGAACAAATATTATGTGAGAATCATTGTTTGCACGACTACAAAGCATGTCTTTAAAGTGAGAATTTTCATTTTAGAAAGGTATTTTGGTAAACATAAAACATGCATATAAGGATTAAAGTCATTGAAATGTATTTACTGTGTAACTCAATGGGGTTTTAAGTTTCTTTACAGCATGGATTTCCTTTTGACAAAAAACTATTTATAGTTTTAACAATTATCCTAAAGTAACTGTGGCCAGCAACGAATCTTCAGCACTATGTAAAACAAATCCGCTTGTATTGAATTGTTATTAACAAATAAAAATAAAAAATTCTATTTCAGTGCAATAAATCATGCAATGTTCACTGAATAATCGTAGAATTCAGCTCATGATTTTTTAATTAAGCTATCCTCAGCCCTTCCCTTCCTTCTTTGCAAATCTCCATTCTGACGGTTCATCGAAATAAAAAAATAAAAAGATGTCAGAATGTGAACCATCTCATACCTCATAGTAAATCAATTCACGGAAGCTTAAGCAAAATTAGCCAACGTCCAATCAAACCAATGCAGAAGTGTGGCCTGTTCGTCATTCACACTTCGCTGGACACACTGAATTACATATCAAAATTGTACCCTCTCGTCTTCTAGCACTGCGGCCCTGTCTGGGATTGCACCAAAGATCTAATAATAAACGTAAAAGAAATTACGAGGGATTAGGGCGAAAATTCCATATAATAACACTTAATGCTGTCCACCAGGATACTTAGTTTGACTCCATATTATCTGTTAGTCGACATAAGTGAAAGAGCAAAAACACGAATGCGAAGGTGAGTAAGAGGGAATTCGCTACAAAAACTTGGGATATACGGTGTACTCTTAGCCTGTTTCCTTCATGAATGCATTTTGTTAAGATATAGAGAGACATTAGAGGTTAGCATTTTATACGTTGACACCCTGAAATACTTTTCAAATCTTTCCGAGGGTATATTATTCCTGAATTATATTTCTGACAGTGTCTACGTGATTTAAAGGAAGATTTTTTCACACAATTCAAGCAGCAAAGGTATTACACCAAGTTACTGAATGATGCGTCTACCAACTAAAGAAAACTTTAAACTATGAAACTACTGGAAACCTATTTGATGGTATTTAAGTCAAAGCTTGTTCGAACGTAACCAGACTGATGGATTTAAAAAAAAAATAAAAGTGTATTACCTCATGTAATTAGAAACGATATTCTATATGTATGTTTCTATCTGCTATATTGTTTACCATTTTATGGGTACAATATTTTACGTTTTTTTTTGTCTACTATTTCCGTGTGCTAATTTCTCTTGAAAGATTGCACATATTAATTGATTTTGTTTATTGTACATAGTACAAAGAAGCTGTTGTGATAATTCCTTTCTTTTTCTGTGTTGTAACTTTCAAAGTTAATGTTTATGCACAGTCATAAACAGCCTAGAGTTTTCGAATTATTTAACTTACCAACCATTCATAACGTTCTCTCACTGGAATGTCTGGCTCATAATCTGCTGAGACAAATTGGAATTATTGTACCTTTTGTTTCTTTTTAACAAAACAAACTGCATTCCGATATATTTTTTAGTTTGATTATAATTTCATTTTATAATGTGGTCATTATTTTGTGCTCACCCTGTACAAGTATACCTTTAGTTTATAGAAAAAACAAACATAAGTAACGAAAAAATAAACAAGGTGTTACACCACCATAAAAATCACAATTTCAAAAAAAGAATTGGTCATGAGTCAAAGTAATGTGTGCCTGCTTTAAATAAAAACATTGCAGCTTGAAAAATTATCTCATCAAAATGGCTTATTGCATCAAATAGACTTAAGTTTAATGTAAAAATACCATTGAGTTATCAAATACTAACGGAAGTAATAATTAATTAATTTAGACATGGTTTGGTTTCCTTTGTAACAGTACAGCTCAAAAATGATTTCAATCAGTAAAGGGGATGTTTAGTTATGGTGACAAATTTCTTATGATTTCAAGTAGCTGTTAATTTTTTAGTTAAGAGTGATAAGAAATTTGAGCCCCAAGTTTGTATATTGCTGATCATGCAAGGGCATGAGGCAACATATGCTTAACACGAAGTAGTTACACTTACAATTCTGATAGGAGTTATTTTGAAAATATTCATTAAGTATAAATCTAAAAGCCAAAAAAAACATACTGGTAAGATTAAGGCAACATTTATTTATTAACATTTGATGAATTTTTCGTTGATTATAATGTGGTTTAATATGTGATAGTGCCATTGTTTGAATGCTCATTGGTTAATTGCCCTGTAGTGTTTATCAAGGCCAGTGTTGACAGGGTTTCCATCGATGAATAAAACAAGTAAATATTTTAAATTGGTAATATAGTATCTACATGAAATTTAGTAAGATTATTTTTGCTTTCAATCTTACAGGAGGATATAGTAATTATGGTAAGAAACAAATATTGTTATTATTTTTCTAAAGTTATAAAGTTTACTAGTGGTTCAGCCATGCATAAAAGAAGACATTTTATGTGGGAGTCATTGTTTGCATGGCTACAAACCGTTTCTTTATTTAGTGTAAATTTTCATGTTAGAAAGGTATTATGATTTATAAAGAAGCATGATGTAAGTTGGAGTGAAACTCATTAAACAGCTTTGAATGCAAGATATCTTCATGTTTTTTATTTGTTGTATAATGTCATGCTACGTTGTTTAGATGTATGTGCAAGTCTAAGAGTTTTCCCACTTTGTTTTCAATTTTTCTTTACATATAAAGGAATAAAACATTAATAGTTTTATTTTATTTCTAATAGCCTTCATTTTCTTTCAAAATGTAATAAAATAAAAGAAATTCAAATAAATTAAAAGTAAAATAAAATAAATGTTCTCCTGCAGAACTGTTTATAAAATTAAGTAAAACCTCTTTCAAACCTCACCAAATTAATAAATTACAAAAAAAGTTGCATCATCTCATGTAATTGGAAGCAATATTTCACATGCTAGTTTATTTTTGAAAACTTTTTTTCCCTATTCTTACCTACCATGGCTGCAAAACCCTATAAAGATAAATTCTCCAAACAGCCTAAATGTTGTTATAAGAGTGTTGAAGCGAAGGTTTGGCATCTACATGTAGTATGAAACCATTAGTAAGACATGTTTAATGCAGATTGTTCCAGTTAGTAGGTGGAAATTTGGTTACTAATTCCGAATTACTGAGATTCAATTGCAATAAAAAGACCATTGACTTTTGAAATGCTAACTGCAGTATGCTGTCAACCAGGTTACTTAGTTTGACTCCATATTACCTGTTAGTCGACATAAGTGAAAGAGCAAAAACACAAATGAGAATGTGCGCAAGAGGGAATTTGCTACAACTTGGGAAATATGGTGTACTCTTAGCCTGTTTCCTTCACTGATGCATTTTGTTATGGAATACAGAGACATTAGATGTTAGCATTTTATACATTGGGACCCTCAAAATGCTTTCCAATTCTTACCAGGGATGTATTATTCCTGAATTATTGTTCTGACAGTGTCTACAAGAATTAAAGGTAGTTTTTTTGACACAATTCAAGCAGTAAAGTTATCACACCAAGTTACTTTTATTATAATGATGCGGAATTTGGTTAATGTACCAACTAAACGAAACATAAAACTATGGAACTACTGGAAACCTATTTGACGGTATTTAGGTCAAAGCTCGTTCAAACTTAACCAAACTGATGGAATTAAAAAAAATAAAAGTTGTGTCGTCTCATGTAATGAGAAACGATATTCCATATGTGTGTTTCTATCTGCTTTATGTTTACTATTTTATGTGTACAATATTTTACGTATTTTTGTCTACTCTTTCCGTATGCTAATTTTGTACAATGTTTATTGTACATAATACAAAGAAGCAGTTGTGATAATTCCTTTCTTTTAATATGTTGTAACTTATAAAGTTAGTGTTTATGCACGGTCATAAACAGGTTAGTGTTTTCGAGGTTTTCACCTGAAATTGTTATTTCATTGTTATTGAACTTACCAATCATTCATAACGTTCTTTCACTCGAATATCTGGCTCACAATCCGTTGAGATAAAATGGAATTATTGAACTTTTTGTAGCTTTTTAACAAAACAAACCGCACTCTGATTTCTTTTTTAGTTGGCTTTTAATTACATTTTGTAATGTGGTCATTATTTTGTGCTCACCCTGTACAAGTATACCTTTATTTTATAGAAAAAAAACATAAGTAACGAAAAAATCAACAAGGTGTTACACCAACCAAAAAAAATCAGAATTTCAAAATTTAAATTGGTCATGAGTAAAAGCAATGTATTTCTGCTTTAAATAAAAATATTGCAGCTTAAACAATTATAATCTCATCAAAACAGCTTATTGCATCACATAGACTTAAGTTTATTGTGACGTGATCATTGAGTTATCAAATGCTAACTGAAGTATTCTGTTAATTAACTTAGACATGGTTTGGTTTCCTTTGTACCAGTACAACTCAACGATGATTTCGATCAGTAAAGAGGATTTTTAATTATGGTGAAAAATTTCTCATGATTTCAAGTAGCTATTAATTTTTTTTAGTTAAGAGTGATAAGAAATTTGAGCCTCAAGTTTGTATATTGCTGATCATGCAAGGGCATGAGGCAACATATGCTTAACACGAGGTAGTTACACTTACAATTCTGATAAGAGTTGTTTTGAAAATATTCATTAAGTATAAATCTGAAAGCCAAAAAAAGCATAATGGTAAGGTTAAGGCAAACATTTATTTGATGAATTTTTCATAGATTATAATGTGGTTCACTATCTGATAACTGCTATTGTTTGAATGCTCAGTAGGTAATTGCCCTGTGATGTTTTTCAAGGCCAGTGTTTGACAAAGTTTCCATTGATGAATTAAACAAGTGAACATTTAAAATTGGTAATGTAGTGTCTATATGATATTTACTAAGACTATTTGCTTTCATCCTTACAGGAGGACATAATAATTATGGTAAGAAACAAACATTGTTATTATTTTTCTAAAGTTATAAAGTTTACTAGTGGTTCAGCCATATATAAAAGAAGACATTTTATGTGGGAGTCATTGTTTGCATGGGTATAAACCGTTTCTTTATTTAGTGTAAATTTTCATGTTAGAAAGGTATTGTGGTTTATAAAGAAGTATAATCTAAGTTGGAGTGAAATTCATTGAAAATCTTTGAATGCAAGAAATCTTTATGTTTTTCATTTGTTGTCTAATGTCATGCTACGTTGTTTAGATGTGTGTGCAAGTCTAAGAGTTTTCCACTTTGTTTTCAATTTGGCTTTACCTATAAAGCAAAAAACATTAATAGCTTTATTTTATTTCTAATAGCCTTCATTTTCTTTCAAAATGGAATAAAGTAAAATTCAATAAATTTAAAATAAAATAAAACTCCTTCTGCAGAACTGCTCATAAAATTAAGTTCAATCTCGTTCAAACCTCACCAAAGTGATGAATTACAAAAAAAAGTTGCATTATCTCACGCAATTAGAAACAATACTTCACATGTCTTTGTCTTCTGTATTGTCTACTAATCCTCTGTAATATTTTCAGTTAACCATAGCCGTCTGCTAGTCTATTTTGAAAACTTGTTTTTTGCCTATTCTTACCTACCATATCTGCAAATCCCTACAAAGATAAATTTTCAAAACAACCCTAACGTTGTTAAAACAGTGTTTAAGCGAAGGTTTAGAGTCTACATGTAGTTTGAAACCGTTAGTAAGACATGTTTAATCCGGATTGTTCCAGTTAGTAGGTCGTTATTTGGTTATTATTTTCTAATTACTGAGATAAAATGTGATAAATAGACCATCGACTTTTGAAATGGTAACTGAAGTATTCTTTCACCTAATTCAGCAATGATTTGGTTTCAATAATTGTATAAGTATAACACAACAATGATTTCCGTCAGTAAAGTTTAGGGGATTTGACCTTATGGTTTCAAGTTTCATATGATTTCAAGTAGCCATTATTCTTTTAGTTAAGAGAGTTAAGATATCTGAGTCCCACATATAGACATTGAGGGTCATGCAGCATGCTCCATTGCTGTCATAGTAAGCATGAGACAACAAATGCTTAAGACGAGGTGGTTATACTTTTGATTTTGGTGTGGACATATTTTGAAAATAATCATTAGGTATAAATCTATAATCTAGTAAAGCATTCTGAAGGAGTTAGGGCAAAAATTTTATTTCATAACATTAAATAATACCACTAAGCAAGCATTAAAAAAAACTGTAACTCACATAAAATTTGACCGGATGTTATTAAATAATTTTAGGTGGCTTACTAGCTGACGACTGCTATTTTCTGAATGCTCATCGGTTAATAACCAATTAAAGATTATTTAGTGCACACAATTTCCTAGCCATGAATAAATGAATAATTATTTCATGAGTCCCTACATAACTTATAAGAATGTTAACCTGTTATGCAGGGACTCATGAAATAATTATTACTTTTTCAGTCTCGTCATAAGGTGTACAGTGGCAAGCAGATATAAAAGAACAAATTATATGTGTGATTCAATGTTTGCATTTCAAAGCTTTCTTTATGCGTCTAAAATTTTATGTTTTGACAGTTATTTTGGTTTATAAAGAAACGTACAGCCAAGTTTGACTAAAACTCGTTGTAAAGCTTTAAATAGAATACATACATCTTCATGTTTTTATTGCAGCGTAATGTAATGTTACGGTGTTAATATATGTGTTTAAGTTTAAGGATTTTTCAAGTTTTTTTTTCATTTTACTGTCCCATTAAGGAAAATACCTTTAACAGTTTTAACAATTACCCTAACGTAACTATGAGCACAATAAAAATTGTTTAGTTTGTTTTTCTCATAATCGAATATAATGAAATGGATAACTACGAAAGCCTCTATTATTAGGTTGTTATTATCAATACGAATAAAGAAAACTATTTGCAGTGCCATACATAATGTTTTTCTAACGAATTTGACTCGTGACTTTTTAATTGGGCAGCCGTCAGCCCTTCCCTTCTTTCTTTGAAAGATTCCATTCCGACAGTGCTTAGAAATAAAGGATGAAAAAATGTCAAAATAAAAAAAATATCTCAGAAATTAATTCATGAAACGTTAGAAGGTTAGGTATCTTCTACTCAACCAATGCGGAAGTGTGGCCTGGTTGTTTTTCACACTTCCCTGGACACACTGAATTACTTATCAAAATTATCCCTTTCGTCTTCTGGCACTATGGCCCTGGTTGGGGTTCCATCAAAGCTCCAAGAAGATATCTAAAGGCAATAAAAAAAAAGTGATTAAGGCGAAAATTTTAATGAATAAATCTCACTGTTATCACATTTACTAGGGTAAATGTCAAATGCTGACCAGGCATTAAGTTTGACTCCATATTATCTGTTGTTCGACATCAGTGAAAGCACAAAAGCATGTCTGCATTCGCATTTGAGGGTGCATAATTGGGTGTTCACTACATCTCGGGTGATACAGTCTAATCTTAGCCTGTTTCCATCACTGATACATTGTCTTAATGGATACAGAGACATTACATGTTAGCATTAAATTGCTTTCCTAATCCTACTAAGGATATATTTTTCTTGAATTATAGTTCTTACATTATCTAGGTGATTTAAAGTTGAATTTCTTCACACAGTTCCTACAGCAAAGTTAAAACAGGAAGTTTCTTTTATTATATGTGCCCCTCACTCAATGGAATTCAGGTCTTATACCAACTAAAGGAAACTGCTTAAACTATGAAACTACAGAAAACCTATTTGACAGTATTAGAGCCCTATCTCTTTCAAACCTAACCAAACTGATGAAGTTACAAAAAAAACCTCATTACTGCAATAGCTCATGCAATGGAATAATATTCCTCCTATATGCTTCATTGCTATTGCCTACTATTTCTGTGTACAATATCTCTTTTGAAAGGTTGTCCACGATTGTTACGATATCTTCAAAATCCTGCACAGATAAAATTTCCACATAGCCTGAAGGTGATTAAAAGCATGTGAAACTAAGTTTTGCAGCATATTAGGTTGTTTGAAACCGTTGTTAACACGTGTTTAATGATATGTTCTATTTAAGTTGTTATTTTATCACTAATTATTACTAAGCCAAAAATTGCAACAAAGATTTATTGCCTGTAACCATTTATGCAAAGTCACTGCCTCAAAATACAAATGGAAATCGAATCATCAGCATCAAGTGATAGCAGTTATGCTTACATTGTACTTTAACAGGTATCCGGCTAAAACATCGCCACCAAAACATCTCGTGACAAAAACATAGCGGACAAAACAACCGCGGGGACGAAACATCGCAAAATAAATAAAATTGTTGCTGTTTAAAATATTTAATATGTTGTATGTTAACTTTAGAAGGTGCATTGTAAAAACTAAGCAAAACAATCTCTGAAATTCAGTTGTTTTCGGTTAATGAGCTTCCTTAAGATGGAATGGATCTAAAAATTCTAAATGTAAAAATTTAAGTTATCAGGCGATGACAATCTCCCCCACCACTCAAAAAATATATTTAACAAAATAAAAACACCAAGCTTATTTAAATATTAAAATTTAAGCTGAGGAGAGAATGGCATCATCTGACAGTTTAAATTTTAATATCAGCACAACTGGGAAGATATTTCGTCAAACTTTGAGTGGGGACGGGTGGGGTATAGAGAGGAGGTTAAAACTTCCACCTTCTGAAGTTAACTTCGAACTTATTAAATATTTTATACAGCAACAATTTTTTTTATTTACGATTTTTCGTCCACAATGTTTCATCCGTGCTATGTTTCGTCCACGAATACGTGGAACATTCTAAATACTACAAGGTGTTTGTTTACATAAAGAAATTGGTCAAACACTGAAAAGCAACTCTTACCTGTATCAACGAAAAATATTCCAGCTTGAAAAGTTATAAACTCATCAAAATAATAGCTTATTTCATCAAAACAGACTTTAGTTTAGTTAAAAGACTTGAATTGCTTCATGCCAAGTGAAGTATTATTTCAGTTAATTTAGTCAGGAATTGGTTTCTTTTGTAAGAATATAACTCAACATTGATTTCAATCAGTAGGGTTAAGAGGATTTTTTCGCTTATGGTGACTATATTACTATGACTTCAATTACCTGTTATTTTTTTTAGTTAGAGAGAAACGAATTTTGAGCCCCAAGTGTAGACATTGCTGGTCATGCCGTAGCTGCCACAATATGTGTGACCCAATGTATCCTTAAACCAAGGATACATGCAATTTTGGTGTAAACATATTTTGAAAATGTTCATTAAGTATAAATCTAAAAGGTAGAAAGCATGCTGGTGGGGTTAGGGCAAAAGTTTTATTCAATAACATGCTGCCAAATTTTAATTGACTTTCTAGGTGATAATTTTTTTGAATAGGCATTGGTTAATTGCCCGTTAAAAATTACGGAGTGCAGTTCATGACAAAATTTTCACGAATGAACAATACAAGTGAACATTATTATTTGATAATGTAGCGTCTACACTCACTTAGACTATTTTTTCTTTCCATCTTTTAGGCGAATACGGCCATGGTGAGTAACACACATTATTATTATTTTTTACAAAGTTATTAGATATAATAGTAGTTAACCAGAAAAATGAACTTATTGTTTGCACGACTACAAAGCATGTCATTAGAAGTCAAAATTTTCATTTTAGAAAGGTATTTTGGTTAACATAAAAACATGCATCTAAGAATGAAATTCATTGAAATGCTTTTACTGTGTAAGTCAAAGGGTTTTCTAGGTTCTTTACAGATTGGATTTCCTTCTGAGAAAAAAACTATTTATAGTTTTAATAATTACCCTAAATTTACTGAGGTCAAGCAAAGAACCTTCAGTACAATGTAAAACAAATTCTCTAGTATTGAATTGTTATTAACAAATACAACTAAATAAAATTCTATTTCACTTCAATACATCACGCAATGCTCACTGATGAATCGTATAATTCGGCTCGTAATTTTTTAATTAAGAAATTCTCAGACTTTGCTTTCCTTCTTTGCAAATCTCCTATTCGACAGTTCATCGAAATAAAAAAGAAAAAAATGCCAAAACATCTCATATCCCATAGTAAATCAATTCATGGGATCTTAAGTAGAATTAGCCATATTCTATTCAGCCAATGCAGAAGTGCGGCCTGGTCGTCATGCACACTTCCCTGGACACACTGAATTACCTATCAAAATTGTCCCTTTCGTCTTCTAGTACTATGGCCCAGGCTGAGATTGCATTAAAGGTCTAATAATAAATAAAAAATCTGGAAAGGAGTTTCGTGCTAAAACACACAAATTATTGATTTCATAGAAGCACTTGTCGTATTATAGCCGAAAATTTCATTAATAAAACTCAATGCTGTCAACCAGGATACTTAGTTTGACTTCATATTACCTGTTAGTCGACATAAGTGAAGAGCAAAAACACGACTGCGAATGTGCGTAAGAGGGAATTCACTACAACGTGGGAGATACAGTGTACTCTTTGCCTGTTTCCTTCACTGATACATTTTGTTAAGGAATAGAGAGACATTAGATGTTAGCATTTATACGTCGGCACCCTCAAAATGCTTTCCAAATCTTACCAGGGATGAATTATTCCTGAATTATTGTTCTGACAGTGTCTACATGATTTAAAGGCAGATTTTTTGACACAATTCAAGCAGTAAAGTTATTACACCAAGTTAGTTTTATTATAATGATGCGGATTTTGGATAATGTACCAGCTAAAGGATACTTTAAACTATGAAACTACTGGAAACCTATTTAACGGTATTTAAGTCAAAGCTCGTTCACACTTAACCAAACTGATGGAATTAAAAAATAAAAGTTGTGTTGTCTGATACGATTAGAAAGAGAAAGAATTGTTTACTATTTTATGTGTACAATATTTTACGTATTTTTTGCTACTATCTCCGTATGCTAATTTCTCTTGAAAGATTGCACATAAGGATTGAGTTTGTTTATTGTACGTAGTACAATAGGTCATCACGGCTGAGCGGTGAGAGAGCCCGGCCTGGTTGCAAAAGGTTTGCAGATCTGGTCGAACCCCTGGAAAGGGCCCTTTGGCAGAGTCTCCACCAGGACTGCCAGCCAGAGTAGCGTGAGAGGCTACCATGCTCCTCCAGCAGCTATGGGAACTATTCTGCCCAATTCCTGACAATCTTTTAGCCCCTACGATGATTGGATGTTTCCCGGATCGAATCCTGGGGTTAACACCTCCCTTTACCAGATATTTCTTCTTCTCTAATCGTCTGGTAATGTTCAAAATTGAGCTGGTTCAGCCATACAAGCATTAAATTGCTTCTGCTGTCTCAAAAAAAAAGAAATTAATTAAAAAAAACACAAAAAACAACAACAAAGAAGCTTTTGTGATAATTTCTTTCTTTTTCTATGTTGTAACTTTCAAAGTTAATGTTTATGCACGGTCATAAACAGGTTAGCGTTTTCGAGGCTTTCGCCTAAGGTTGTTATTTCATTGTTATTGAACTTACCAATTACCATATTACCAATTACCAATTACCAATTACCAATTACCATAACGTTCTTTCACTGTAATGTCTGGCTCAAAATGGGTTGAGACAAAATGGAATTATAGTACCTTTTGTATTATACCTGCTGGTGCATGATTTCTAGAGGGGAGATTTGCGATGGAGCAAATCACTGAAGCCGTGCACCTTGCAAGTAGGGGACTCCTCTTTGTCTTGTGGCTCTCTACAAGAGTAATTGGAATGTAAGCTAGTACCTGTGATGCTCGATGGCTAATAAATCGAATTTTGAGCCTTCGATCGATTTAGGAGTGATTCACTGTAACACCAAGGAGATACACAGAAGGAGGTATGTTACATACTAGCATGTAAACATTTTCTTAAAGTCACTGGCTTATAAGACACAGATGGAATTCAAAATCATCTGCACTGAGTGAGCACTGTTATGCTTTCCATTTGCTTTAACACGATTTGAACACAAGTTTACGTTTATTTAAAAGAATAATCTTAACTAATGAAAAAAATTATAAAAAACGTTGTGTGGCGTATCCAAGATATACAATAAATATGAAAATTTCCATACTAGTCGTTAACCTCAGCGTGAAAATCACGAATTCTAAAAAATGAACTGGTTATGGTTTAAAAGCAATGTGTACCTGTTTGAAGAGGAACATCATCACTTGACAATTTTAATCTTTATCAAAATGGCCTATTGCATCAAACAGACTAGCATAAAAATATCATCGATTTAGAGAACTGGCATATTCTTTCAATTAATGTATAATTTACAGTTATACTGTTGAGAAGGAAACAACTCTGTAAATTATATCAGTGAGTAAAGTTTTAGGGGATTTTACCCACGTAGTAGCAAGTTCCTATAGGATTTCAAGTAGCCGTTTTTTTTTAATTGAGAGAATTGCAAAATTTAAGCTCCACGTCTAGTCATTGCCAGCCATGCCGGATGCTCCATCGCTGCAACAGTAAGTACGAACCAACGTTTGCTTAATACCAGTGGCTACAATTGCGTCTTATTTTTAAAATATTCATCAATAGAAAGTGTGTTGGAGGTGTTAGACAACAATTTACTTAATAACATGAGATAAAATTTTAGGCGGCCCTCTGACTGATTTTTCTATTTTCTGAATGCTCATTGATTAACCATCCTTTAAAGTTTATGGACTGCAGTTCATAACAAACTTTCAACATGAACAAAACAAGTGAACATTCTTACTGGGTAATGTTGCATCTACGTAAAATTTACTTACACTATTTTTCCTTCATGCTTGCAGGAGGACTCCTTGGTGAGAAAAACATATTATTATTATTTTTAACTAACTTATAAGGTGCACTACTGGTCAAGGAGTTATAAGTGAACAAATTTTATGGGAAATTTCTTGTTTATAAAATTTGTCTTTACGAGTTAGAAACTCATTGTGGTTTATAAAGAAGCATACATATAAGTTTAGCAGCAATTTATTGAAAATACTGAATGTTTCCATTGTAGCATAATAACATATTACAGATTTTACAGGTATATGTAAGTCTAAGAATTTTGAAGCTGGTTTTAAGTTTGGCTTTCCATTAAAGGAAAATGCAATTAACAGATTTTTTTCAAAATCAAATTTAATAAAATGTATAACTACGAAAGCATTTGGTGTTGAATTGTTATTAACAAGTACTAATAAAGAATACTCAATTTCAGTGCCATCATGTATTACTCACGATTTGATCCTAAAATTCGGTTGTCAGAAACTGAAACCTTTCATAACTCAGAGTAAATCAGTTCATGAAAGCGTAAGAAAATTTAGCCATCTTCTTTTCAACCAATGAGGAAGTGAAGCATGGTGGTCGTTCACTCTTCCCTGGACAACACTGAATTACATATCAAAGTTGTTCCTTTCATCTTATGGCACTACTGCCCTGGCTGGGATTACATCAAATTTTTAGGAATTAATGTTAAGGTTTTGATTGAAAAATGGAGGGATTAAGGCAATATTTAGATTGAAAAAACTCAATACACTCAAATTATTAGTGTACAAGGGATCACTCGACCAGGGTATTAAGTTTGACTCCATGTTTCCTGTTACGCGCCATCAGTGAAGGCAGAATAACATGCGTGCAATATAGGTCATAATATTGGCAAAGTAACTGTGTGATTACTCATTGAAAGCGTGTAATGCATATTTATTCCTTGCTTGTTTTAAAGTAGCTGAAATTCGCTACCTAATATTATTAATCTCTTCCATGCGACTTTGACTCGACTTCTCGACTAGACTCGATTCAACTCCTCGACTCTACTCGACTAACTGATTCGACTCCTCGACTCCTTTTTAAGTACCTTTGCATAAAATTGCGGATTTTATAGAAACATTCGTATTGGATAATACTGAATTTTCTCATCCATCTGCTTAAATTTGTAGGATACAATTCTTTATCCTGAGGTTGACCCTAATAGGGGTAGTGTTTATGTCATTAGGTGCAAAGAATGTTTAATCATCTATGTAGTACAGGTCCATAAGTCTTTGGGCCCACACAAACTTGGTCGTGCAGGGGCCTTGGTCAAGGAAAACAATGAATACGTAGTTGTTAAAGTTGCTAATAACATTAAGCAAGCTATTGACGTTAGCAGCACTCAAATTTTTTTCAAGGACCAACTAGAAAAGTGAAACTGAACTTAGAACCATATATCATTAGTGTAAACAGACACAGAGTTATGAATTCTGTAAAAAAAAATGTCCAATCACACAGAGATGGGAAAAAGGTATAAGGATTTAGCTCTTTAGTATTTTGTAAATATTTGGAGTGACGTCACTTCAGCATGGCAAACGCTGCCGAAATCCAGTCGTGAGCAGCTTGATATACTTTGTTGGTTTATGATTTCTCTCAGTCATTACCTTGCTATGTTTAGCAGTTATTTGTTCACTAACTTCCATGGAAAATCGCGTTAGAGAAGTACCATAGGAATTTACGCTAATTTACAGCTTCACAATTGACAAATGGAACTTAAAATCAACCACATCGAGTAATGACAATTTACATTACAATTTTCTTTAACAAAGCTTCAACTTTAATTTAAAGAAAGTAAATTACTATGTATAAAAATAAATTGGCCAATGTTTCCAAAGCAATGTTTACCAGCTTAAACAACAACATTGGCAGTTGAAAAATTTTAAATGCATCAGAATGGGTTAATGATTTTAATCTTATCAAATAAAATTAAGTTTAGCTTACAGTGACATGACATTCTAAATGCTCACTGAAGTATTCTTTTAAATAATTTAGCCATGTTTTTTTTTCGTTTTTAAACCTACAATTCAACAATGATTTCAATCAATAAACGTTATTTTCGTAGTTAGTTTACTACGATTTTTGTCGTGAAGATAGTTTAGAACTTTGAGTCAAAAGTCCAGATTTGTTGCGCTTGAATGATGCATCCTCTCTATCGTTAAAAGCAATAGTACACCTACACACTTAACACGACATGGTTATACAAGCAACTTCGGTGCAGACTTACATTGGAAATAGTCATTAAATTACCAAATAAAGGCTAGAAAAGCAAGCTGTCGGGTTAAGGAAAATATTTATTAACAAACATGGGTTAATTTTAAAAGATCCCATTAGCTAATTACTGCTGCTTTCTGACCACTAATCGGTAATGGCACTTTTCAGATCATGGAATGTAGTTTGCTACAAAATTTCTACTGATGCGAAATACCAGTGAACTTTTGTAGTAGGTAATTTAGTGTGTACATGAAATTTACTTCTACTATGTTTTCTTTTATGCTTGCAGATTTGTATGGCAAGGGTGAGTAACAACATTATTTTTAATTTGTGCAAGGTTATAAGGGTTACTATTTCTTGTTCAGACATAATTGAACAAATTCTGCAATTGATTCATCGTTTCCATTGCAGGAATTCTTTTCATTATGAGTCTAAATTTTCAAATTAGAAATGTAGTGTGGTTTACAAAGATGCTTAGTCTAAGAATAACGAAATTTAGTCGAAAAAGTTGTCAAGTTTCTTTTCAGCTTTGGGTTTCCCTTTACTGTAGGAAACGTTAATAGTTTTAGCAACCACCGTGCAGCAATTGTGGACACGAAAAGCACCTTTGCTTATTTTTTTAAATCGAACATTCTAAAATGTAAAACATACCAATATTACTAGTGTTGAATCGTTATTACCTAGGTCTAATAACTAGAATTTTATTTTCAGTGCCATATAATCAAGTGTTAATCACGAATTATTCTTAGAATTTAGCTCGAGATTTTGTAACTGGGTAGCTTCATTTCTTCCTACTTTGGAAATTTCCATTCCACCGCACTTCGAAATGAAGCAGAAAATATACGAAAATACAAAACCTTTAAAAACTTGGAGTAAATCTATTCATTAAGTGGAGACTCCTTTTTCCACTTATAATCTTCAGTGTTTTGTTGGTTTATAATAAATACACACTTCCTGATCTCATAATTTTCTAATTACACCTGACCCCTTTATACGCAATTGTTTACACAACACTGATGATGCAGAAAAAACGTGATAATTGTGTACTATTAGTGCAGTGCATGACTATGGAGTTAGTTTTACTGTTGAAATTCACATCAGTGAGGATGCCAATACAACGTATGCTGAATTGAGAGGACGTAGCATGCACAATGGTTAAAGTCTTGAGATGACATGGCCACGTTGTCTTTGATGCCATATGTCACCTAGCTTTTTCTGTTATGGGATGTACGACCTGATGTTTATAATAAGTATGAGGTCTATTTAGCACCAAAGACTTACTTTACAGCATTCCACCAAAGAAAGGTAAAAAAAAACTAGGACCCATAGCACACCATGTACATTTTGAGTAGTCTCTGGGAACCCCAAACCACATTAACAGGCACAGCTTAGTGGCTAGAGTGATTGGCTGCGTGCAATGTGAAGGCCAGACCGTTCCCACAACTGGCTAGGCATACAGTCTCCTGTACAGTCTCCTGAACCAATCTTTCTAACCAACCTTTCCAACCTGAACCAACCTTTCTAATAGGAGGAAAGGACACAAAGGAGGACTATAATTCGAAGAAAGTACTTCAGAGAGAGTAAAAGGGGGTCGAGAAAGCGCAGCATTGGGTTAATGATGCAAATCATCTACGGTAAAGACTGGCCTTGCAAGAATATAATATACACTAAGGCCACGTAAAAAAATAGTCGGTTCTCAGGCCCTGCCTGGTGACTTTTATTTTGGCAAAATAAAAAAAAGAGACCCGCAAAAGGTTACGTAAGGCCATTTAAAAAAAGAAAGTTGTTTCTCGGGCGAAAATTTTTTTTCCATCCGGGCGGGCGGTTTTTTAAAACATTTTTTTAGCCACACCAACAATGATAATTGCTGTTGTTAAGAGTAATAATAGATAGTAGTAATAATAAGAGTAATAATGATATACTCTTATCCCTATTGTTGGTGTGGTGCTCGTAATGTTTTTTTTTTGTTCGGTGTTTCGTAATTGTATTTTGCTGCAAGCGATGCGTTAAATAGCAAGGAAAATGAAAAAAAGGTCCGTGCAGCGGCTTTTAGGCGGTGCGGCAATGCCTGAGAAACAACCTTTTGTTTAACGGCCTAAGAGAAATTTCTGAGAGAGATGAGCTTTCTTGCATATACATTATCCAGCAAGCATTAGGTTTAGTCGCAGTTTAAAATAGTTCAGAAATTTATTACCGCAATTTATTATTAACAGTAAGAAACAACGGTTACCTAAGTTTCAAACAGAAATAAAAAAAAATTTTAAAAAGAAAGGTCACCGGGTGACTATTTGGGCTTGTAAAAAATGCCCGAAAACCAAAACATTTTTTTTCATGGCCTAATCTGAGAAAGAAAGAACGATAACTGCCCCGAATGGGACACGAACCCATGATTTTTCGCTTACCAGCTGGGTGCACTGACCACTGTGCGACCGGAGCAGACCCTGGCTACAGGCTCCAGCTGAGCGAAGTAGCCATTAAGCCTTTCTTTGCGGTGACCTAAAAGCTACAAACAAACTCCCAGACAGGGTAGTTGTTTTTTTCTTTCTTGTTCGGACTATTCGACTATTTAACGAGCATTTGAACATTTTGTATGTACAGGTAGCATTAGTAGCCTACTATGTAGTTTATTCAAATAAGTTTTTATCTGCAATAAAAGTAAGAGTAAATAAGAAAAAAAATCTTTTGTATGCCTTTGGGAGAGAGAAACATAACTGCTACACGATACAAATTGGTAGATGATACCTTACCAACATCCAGCCAACAAAACTATCTATTCGCAGCATAGCATACGATGGTCTAATAGGAAGCCATGTTGTCACACTGCCCGGTTTCTTGTCATATTGGCTATTTTTTTCTGTTGAGGTAACAAAGGTTGATAGGAAATATCTTACCGTCAACAATACATATCGTGCTATTTGTTTTGGCACTTATTGTTACAACGTAATCAATGTTACCCATCACAGTATCTACCGCTCACCCCATTTCACTGTTACCACAGGAATAATTAATATGCTTACATGAAAATAATGAACATGCGCGCTCTATCACTTTACTGCTTTTATGTTGGTTGCCATAATGATTCCCTATCCCCGTCTGCATCATCCACACCTGTACCCTGGCCTAAGCCAAATACATTTAGGGGTAGATTGGTTTATAATAGTGAAGATTAGTAAAACTATTCAAAAAGCGAAGAAATTTTTTTTAATGGATAGAAAAACTGCTGTTGTCTGCTGTTATTAAAATAAATTTAAGTTTATTGTGAACATGTTACATAGAGCATTGCAAAAATTGTCAATGATTTTTTCTCAATCAAAATTATTTTAATTTTGAATGTTCCATACTTCTTCTCTTTGTGAAAATACTTCACCGGGAGTTAACAGTAGTTTTACAGTAACTGTCCGACATTTTACAGTAAAAATGATTGACATAACAGTTGCCAAAATGATGATAGTAAAAAAAATCCTTGCCTTTCCACTTGGTTTTATTTCAAATTCAACTTTTAGCATTTTTTTTTTCATTTTCGAAAAAGATTAACTTTTTTGTTTTTACTTTTCCCTCTTATAGTACTTTACTACTAAGATGGTAAAAAGACGAAGAATTGCAGTAAGTAAAGTTCCAGGCCTTTAAACAGCTTTTGGGTCAATATTGCCTGTTGAAATGTAAACCCTACTTTATGAGTATATCGGTGCACATTGGTCTTATTAAAAAAAAGCACTTTTACATTTAATTAATTGTATAATAATTATGATCTAAATAACAAAATCAATTATTTACTGGCTAAATAAGGACAAATTGACTTCAAAACTCTTCTTGAACTTTGTTGACAAAAATACAAAGCAAACAGAAAATTACATGAAAGAAGGGAAATAGTTGGTTAGAAGTCCTTGCTAATGTTGTTGCGAGATGGAGCAGACAATTTTGCTATGAAGTACCTATGATTTGAAGTGAGACAATTATATATGCATAAACAAAAACATATTTCCGAGTGGACGCCGATGGATGGGATGAGGCAGGTTTGAACGCAAGAGCTGTGGCTTGCATGTGGAACAATGTTAATAACCATTTGGCCAGTCAGACTCCTCAAAACCATGCTGTCATTATTGAACCACTGGTGGCACTCAGCATAAGACATGTTGCCTAATCCATGTATAGCCTTCATATAGCATTTCTAAACCAACTAAGTTTTGTCCGTATTTCAGCTTAGGTACAATTACCGAATAGGACAAGACAATCTTCTCTTGATTTAACCTAATATTACTGCTTTAATCTTATAAAAAAAATTATCCAAATCGGACCACGCCTTCCGGTCATGCATTGAACTAAATAATCGTGAAAATGGGCAGAATTCACTATATTACATCAATATTTAATATCATCAAACTTGTCACGATCTGAATGCTGTAGCTGTAATTGCTAAGCAATAAACCCATAGAGAGCAACAACAAAAATGTATGAAAATCGGTCCACGCCTTCTGATCGCCCATTTCCTCCAAAGTTGACCAAAAAAGTATATATTCACCTTTTTGGGGTATTTATTGAATAGGACAACAAGATAAAACTGCCATCATCACTGATATTCTCTGTTTACTGCAACATTGTAAGTACAAATACTTTTAGTATCTAGTCTTGATGAAATGGCAGAAATGCATCATGTAATAAACTTAAAACATTTTTTATGAAAACTCTTTTTTAATAAAAACTTGTTCAGTTGGCTATAACAGATCGTGAGATTAGCGTAGTTCAGATGAAGCCATCTCTAGACTCAGCTCCGCAAAGTTTTCGGGATGCTTCTGTGACGGGTTTGATGCAGCGCTCTACTGCTTGCGTGTGATATAAGAACCTCACAATCCAATCAAATGCTGAACCAGATTGAATACGTACGTGATTTAATTTCATCATCACTGATTTCTCGTAACGAGGGGGTGAACATGAATCGCAAGCATTCCAGTGGATGAGTTCTATGTAATCCTTAGTTTCAAAGTGAGTTTTGGTGAGATGAAATTTCTGATTGTTGTTCTCTCTGTAACTGACTGCCTCGCCTTCAAACTTCGCTGTAGACTGCACTTTCTAACGTGTGTTCTCTTATCCTGCGTATGGTTAACACTGAAATTTCGGAGTAGGGAAAAAATCTGTGCGTTAAATCACAGGATCAGTGCTCAGTAAACTTTCACGTAAGTACCGCAACAATTCAACTGATTTAAAGACATACTTTCGACTGTCGTTTCACCATATATTTCACCACCTAGATGGCCCATCCCTGAAATTTGATGTTGGCCATGACACAGGAAGAGAGAAAATACGTTAGAGGCCTTGGTCTACGTTGAATTCTAAAGGCGATGCTGTCAGCACCAAAATTCAACTTTGAGACTAAGGATTACACAGAAATCATTGAAGGTGAAATTGCATTACATATTCTATCGGGTACAGCAGTTGATTGGACTGTGAGAAGATTCCCACGTCACTCACAGGCAGTAGAACGCTGCGCGAAACTCGTTACGGAAGCATCCCGAAAGATTTGTGGAGCTGAGTCTAGAGATGGTTTCATCCGAACTACTCTATTTAATGCCACGATCCGTTATGTCCAACTTAACCAAAAATTAGTCATTCAAGTATCATTCGTATCTGGAGTTCTGCCTGAAAAGATGACATAGGTTAGGTCAACCTATGTCAAATGCCAACTACAAAAGTTTTCACATATTTTTTGGTGTTTTCATTAAAAAAAATTTTTAAAGATAGTAGAAGGTACTTGTGATTAACAACGTTGCAGTTTACAAAGAAAATCAGTGAAGTTGACCGTTTTATCCCATTGTCCTAGTCTAGAAACAATGGTCTATAACACAGTCTATAACACACGTGAATTATTTGCTTTTTTTTTGGTCACGTTTTTTGGTCGCGACCAGTAGACGTGGTCCGGTTAGATAATTTTTTGTTGTTGTTCTCTTTGGGTTTATTGATTAGCAACTATAGCGTTCAGATAGTGAAAGTCTGGTGATATAAAAAATTATGTAATATAGTGAATTTTTGCCCATTTTTACGATCTTTTTGGTCAATGTGCGACCGGAAGACGTCATTGGATATTTTGTATTCTTTGGGGTTTATGCCTCACCCTACGGCACACCCCATATTTAAAAACACCCATGTTATTTTACAAGACAATCAATTTCAAGCCCACCTTAATTTAGAAAATTATTGCATTCTAACGTATTGTCGCTAGTGCATCAGCATCTAACACCAAGTAATCAGTGTATTTCAGAAGACATCCCAGTTTTCCGCCTACTCGGAAATTCATTTTTTCCCCACCAGGACCAGGCAACTTTTATAGCCAATAATTAAAATATTCGCGCATCGCTTATTTCCTGTATTTACAGGCAGAAGTTGAGGGATCGTATGACAGTTTCTGTGCTGACGGGGTTACTTTTATTTGACTTCTTTGTAACTATTTGTGTGTTGTGGGAAACCATTTGGAGTGTATTTTTTTCATGCCGACGTTTAGTTAGTGCTAAAGAAATTATTGGTTGATAATGGAACTAAAACTTCCATAAAAGTCTGCACCTGCCTGCTTTTAAACTTTACTTAACGAAATGCAAAACACTTATTGGCCATCTACGGACCTCTTTTAATTGTATGTGACTGACTGATCCTATGGCAAATATCTATGTTATGATTTAATTATCGTCTAAACAAGACGCTGCAACAATTTCAAAATAGCCGTCAAATATAAACTGTTTTTTTTAGTCATTCATAATAACTATAAGTCAGGTTCAGGTTTGAGTTAGTTCAATTAACAAAGACTAAAATTAGTCTATTTTACAAACGAGTGGGGATTGTTATGTGTTTGTATTGTGCTACTTAGTTTTTGACACTTAAATTTTTTTGAGGAGACGGGAATTTTAAGATCCATGATGAATGGAGTGGCAGTACCGAGGACAATAAAGTCAGTTTTCACTTTCAAGCCCTACGTGTAAAATGCGTACGGTAAATATGTTAAAATACGTAAAATACGTTATTAAAATAAACTGAAAATACACAGGATGAGGAAGGAAAAGAGGGTCACACCTGTGAGTCAAAGCAGGTTACTACGAGAGCAACGAATATTTACATGATATGAAGATGAATTGGGAGCAAACCAATGTTGCATCCCCCTCAGAACATGATGCAATCTTTCAGATTCATTGAAATGCTATCACTTTAACCATAATTCATTATACATCATTATAATTATAAACTTTTTGGCAGGCGTTATCAGTGCAAAAATCAGTAAGAAATTTTATTCATTAGTTTAGGAATTATGTAAATTACATGCTGGTATTCATTTGCAATGTTAGGGATGCTCTCCTGCCAAATAATAGACGTAAAAGGAAAGCCACTGATCCCAGACTAAGCAAAGTTTGACAGGATGCAGCAAATTAATCAAATAGGGAGCACAGAACCAATGGTACATGAGACCATGTGATAAAAACGTGCGAACTTAGTTTCACTGCTATTTTACATCAGTAGTTAATAGTTGTCCCTAGTTGCTAAATGCAGTAGCACATAGACATAAAATTAAACAAGGCAACAAGGGAAAAACCCATCGATTTTATGAGGCTGGAAGGGACCACTGAGGACACTTCACTGAGGACACATTTTTTTACCATTGTTCTGCTGTATTTATCACCAAACTGCATGCTTAAGTGTTTACATACCAAAGTAAGGAAACCCACACATTTTCTATCTTCGTCTTGTGTAACGTTAGACCTGCACTCCAAATTTTGTATTTCGTTTGCTCTATCCTAAACATATTCACGTGTTAGTATTTAGCACGAGTGGAAGCCATCCAAACATTGCAACAAAATGCTGGGGTGTCATTTCCATATGTCATAAACTGCCAATTTGAGGTTCATTTGTCTTTTTGTACTGTTTACACCTTAATACACTGTACAAATTTATGATGGCATTGAAGTTCTACAATGAATGGTTAAAATGTATTTGACTGCCCTTGAAAAACAACATAAAAGCCAGAAGTGGATATGTTATTATCAAAGCCCCGTTTACCTGTGTACAATGCAAAATTCCATTACCTTCTTCCTAGCCTGCTTTCGTCTCCTTGTGCCCTATAAGAATGTTGTTTGTAATTTAATTTTGTTTTTTTCTATTACAGTGTGAGCAACTACTACAGCAGTCTTTCCTGAGCCCACCACTGAAACCCTCACGTCTGCTTACAGCTGTTCTCCATGCAGTCCCAGTTTCACCTGCATACTCCTGAAAAAACGACAAGGAACTATACATTGAAATTTTGAAAATAATGTGTTAGTGATACATTCTAATCAGGTTATGATTTTTGTATAACATAAAAGTTTATGTAACATTTGTTGTATTGCTTTTGCGTCTATAATAAATTTCATGTCCAATAAATAACTGTACACAAATTGCATCTCATTTTGCCACATTTTATATAAACCAAGCATGTTATCTTCACAAATTTTCGTAACTTTGCTAATGAATAAATAAACATAAACAATTAATTAACTCTGCTGCCATTGCAACTAAAAAAATTATTTTTAAAAGCGACACTCGCTGCCAAGTCATCTACTTAAAGCCAGGAAAAAACTGTTTGAGTGACAACCCATTTCTCTATTTCTTTTGTTTAAAACTTTTCTATTTGCCACATTCAACTGCTTGGTCATTAGCAGTAACACTTTCATCACATGTAGTAATAAAATCGTCCCTGTAGGACACTTATGCACACACATTTACGCTTGATCCCAGGGTGGCGCTTACGGTGGGTAGAAGTGACGTCATTCAAGATGGCAGACAGCGCACATGCAGTTTGAGCATGGGAAGTAATGGTCTTTGAACAAGAAAGTGTGCCGTACCACAATTTAATGACGGCACTTCCGGTTAACAGACCCAAAAGCTTTTGTCAACAGTTCAAGGTCTGTTTCGGTTTCATATTCGGAGTATGGTGAGACCTTACGATTCAAGATTGCACTCTCAATTTCAGCTATGGCCATACCATGGTTTTATGTAGTTTTGGTAAGGCCCTACGCATCGGGAGTTTATTCTTAGTTTCAATTCTGCCCACAACATGGACCTCTCTATACTTAATATTGAAATAGTAAATACAATGTCTACACCATCAAATAGCTGCCCGTTGTTTTCATCTTGATGGCATGCATACTGTTTAAAAATAACTTTAAAATGAATAGCAGGAGTAGATAATCAGAAGCACTTTTCACCATTGCACTAAACGAAAACACAGATATGGTTAAACCTATTTGCTCCGCCAGATTTTTTGAATGGTCCTGCAAACTGCATCCTAAGTATACCAATCTAGTCGGTGTTTTAATACTAACCACAAATCCAAGATGGCAGTGAAAAAATCAATGCATGTAAATTAATGCACGTTTTAAAAATCCTAACCATTAGGAGTGTAATTACAACCCCAGCATGCACCAGCTGACTTTTAGGGGAGGTTATGGGGTCGTCACGATGAGAGCATTCATCCTATTTCCCCTGTTAACAAATACAAGATGGCGGTGGCCATATAATCCAAGATGGTGATGCACTCTCCAACAAGCTTGCTATCCTACCTATAACACAATGTCCCATTTTTATTATTTATGATAATGTTGTTGCTACAAACCCAAGATTGTGGTGCTCATATGCTAAAAACAACTCGATTGTTATTCAGAAGTGTGATAATAGGTAAGGATATGCAAGTTTGTTGCACAGAAAATTAAAAAGAAATGACAAAGGCAAACAAAAATTTGGTTAATTCTCACTTCAGAGTGTCAATCAATGTTCCATTTTCCCAAAAGTACAAATACTACAATATTTCCAAACTCTGTTCAACATTACAACACAAGGTATAAAAGCTTTACATTTTCTCTCGTTCACTGCATCACTGCCATGCTACTGTTATCGTCTGATATATAGACAACCTCGTCAATTTAATTTTATTATGTCACTCTAACCAAGTAAGCAAAAACAAAAACACTCTAATTTCACAAACTGGTTTATTTACTTATTTAGCACCATATTTAAAACAACACAACCAACTCACGTTACGTAAGGTAAGATTGCAACGAAAATGATTGACATCATCTGCATGGAAAAAAATTAAAATATCTAAAACAAAATATGTACAAGAGAAAGAATATAAAGACATAATGTATATAAAGAAAATATTTACAAGAGAAAGAATATGTAGACATAATGTATATAATGAAAATATTTACAAGAGAAAGAAATAACAAATGAAAGAATATGCAAAAATCATACAGAAAACCAATAATTAAAAGGAAATGTGTAAATGAATGCATTCATGATAAAACAAAACATGAACAACATCCGTAACAACAAAATGAACAATAATAATGAAGGGAAGAGTAACAAATAAAGTAATCGTGAAAATATTTACTTTCTCATTCATCCCTTTGCCATTTTGAGCCAAAATAATTTTGAGTAGCAAATGTGATTTTCTCGTTTCATTAAATGAGAAACTACTTTTCAACCTGGAACACAGGATCCCAGCTTAGCAATCTTCTCTTTTTTGATAGAGAAAACATGTCTTCATTGACTAGGATATGGTTAGATGCTAGGTAATCACTGTGTGAGTCTGTAAATATTCCAGATAGTCAAAGTCAATTTTTAAGCCACAAGGAGGTAAAACCAAGATTTCAAGTTCGACCTAACTCAACCATTCACAATTTATATAAACTGCATAAATAGATTGAAACTGTGTAAGCTATTCGCATCACAATGTATGAGGCATTTCTTTTCAATATCTGTATTCTAATCTACCAACAAAGGGTTTTTAGCCTCCTCATAATGCTTAGATATTACACACAAACCACCTAGTTATAATGAAGTAAAGCAACACTGTCATAACTCTGGACCAGTCAATTTTAATGTGGCGTCCCACGACATGCTAGAAAGTGAGTAAAATTGGCTCGGATCAAACTTGTAATACTGGAGACTAATTGCTCGGAATTGTTCATTAATTTCAGCCAAAAGTACAGAGTCGCCAAAATGATCTCCTAGAGTATTACGTCTTGTCTTGTTCCAAACGGTACGTGACAATGATGGCCACTCAAATGGCAATGATCTCGTGCTCTTACTTTATTGTCTTTAAACTGAGTCTCATAAGTGAAACAAAAAGTATTTCTACAAAATCACATTCATTTTCTGCAGTAGGTAGTAAGGGAATTGGTTACATACTTGATTTTTTCAGTCGCCTTTATAAATCAGTTCTAATTGAGGAAAAGTCCTCCACACAGTTTTTCCTTCAACACACTCAGTGAGCTATTTTACCATGTACAATAACTACAAAACAATAACGGCACAGTTTGCGTAAATTAGTTTTGTGCTTGAATGAAGGTGAAGGATGATGTTTAAACTTAGTTTTGATGGCGCACTTTTAGAGTCTGCGTGTATGACATAGGGACAGGCTAAATGATGACCATATAATGTAAATTTCATGTATGGATTCTATGGTGGCATTTAAACGTCTTGTGATAAACAATCTTTCAACAGAAGATGATCCTTTAAAGCAATGTTAGTACGAAAACTCACCAAACAATATGACACAAACATTTGACTACGTTTATACACCAATCTGCTGAAACTTTTTATCCAGCAATAATGCTTACCATCACACAAGTAATAATTTGATTTCAGGGTAATTCTCTTGTTTCATAAATAAAGGAGAGGTATATTTTGATTTCAAAGCCATATAAGAATATTACCATATTACTTTGGAATAAAAATTTTTAAATCTCACTGAGAGATGTTGGAAGGTTATACTGCTAAATTAAATTCATCAACTAATTTACTATAGTGACTAATTCTATTAGTATGTTGTGAAACAGGATGCATTTCTACCAGGAGTTTATTCAGAGGAAATATTTCAACCAACAAATATTTACGAATTAGTATCTTGCGAACATAGCTCAGCCCTACAAAGGCAAAAGGCTTTATGTCACAAAAACTAAATATGGAGAAAAAGGCTTAAAACTAAATCCATTTAGTTTAGGTTTCAGGTGGAGTTCATGCCTCCTGCCTTGGTTTTTCTTCGTGTTAGAGCAACCCATGTACAAGGTGACTCAGTGTACTGATGGGTATAATGACGAGACGTAATGCCCACCATTATCTCATTTAAAAAAATTCTGTAACTTGAAGCTTTTTGCCTTTGTAGGGCTGAGCTGCACAAGTACATAGGTAAACATTCAGTTTTCCCATAATAGCCAATTTTTTCTAGAGTCAGAGAAACACAAATTAAAACATTAAATTGTGTTAATTTGATTGAGAAGCGTGTCAAATAAAACGTCATGCCCATCGCATTTATCCACAGTGTTTACAGGAATTCTAATCTCATTTAAGAAGGACTTGAATGTGGATGTCTCCTCACAAACGATCGTGGTGGCACATAAATTGGAACTGGTGGTGATGGTAGAATAGTGTGAGTGCCAATACTGAAGTCGTATAAAATCGACATTTGTGACAAACTTGAGTCAGCAGATGGGGCACATCACGACATAGTCTTCTTCAATAACAACGTAGATTAATATCAGCGGTGAAGTGGTGCTGTCACAGGTTTTGGGGATTTTTTTATAATTGACATCAAATGTGTGACCTGTGACAGCACAGCTTCTGTCATGGGCCACACATTTGATGTCGATTGTAAAAAATCGTCATGTGGTGGTGAAGAAACTACCTCGTCCCCCATGTCTGCCCACACCGTCTGCAGAAAAATTAATTGCACTTAAAAATAACCAATTACAAACAACTAATTGTCATCTGCCCATTGTGCTATAAAGGTTCAAAATCGTCAATGCTAATCTAATCAACCTTCGCACTTTAAATTGGCATTCTTCTAACCATCTGTAAAGTTTCTGAGCTAAAGACCTATTACGAAGGAAGCTATTAAAATTAAGCAAAAGTTCTATTTTAAATAAAAAAAACAATGCGGGCTTAAACTTTTCATTGTAAATCTGATAAAAATTTGTGTAAGGAAAAGATAAATGAGACTGATTTTGAGTAGAAAATTGTGTCGATCTTTTACATGCAACGCTTGAAATACACAAGACGTATTTACTTTAAAAAATGTTAATATACTTTAAGAGGGAGTGCAACACCTTTAGTTATCTCAATTCTGACTACTAGATGGCGCTAGCGTCGACAACGTGTTTCAGTTATGATCTTAATTCCACTTTTTCTCAGTTATTTTCCAACATAATAGTGCCAATCTTGTTTCTAATGAAATAGAATCGGATTGCCTAGCAAAATTGTGGAAGCAAATTTATCTAAAATTTATTTTTGTACTTTGGAGCAATATTTTAAGGTTGGCTGATTGAAAGATAAATAAAAACTGTAAACGTGATTTCCATCAGATATTTAGGAATTAAATCTTTTAACCCATTAAAAAAGTGTTACTGATTTAAAATTAAACAACAAAATACGATAATATGTAGGTGTTGTTTGAAAAAATCGTACCTACTCTATTCGGATTCGAATGCAGAATGGGTGTATAATGTGACGAGGCATGCTGACAAAGAAGGGCTGGATAGCAGTTCCAACGCTCGTCAGGTACGTGCGTTCGGAAATCTGCGCAAAATGACGTTTCAGACATGATCGACGTAAAAGTGTCCTTATAGTATTGCAGTTACACGTCGTTGTGCTTCCAAATATTGACTTAGATTGCACTCCATTGCTCCAATACTTCACCCAAACTAATATACAACAACAAAAATCGACAAAATACTATACGTATCTGGAATTTGTAACACAGGTAGTCTAGTGTAATCGGATTAGAACGAAAAAGTGAGTATGAGGCAGCATGTTCTACAAATCAAAAAATGGGAGAGTAGTAGTCCCATATCAATTACATAATTCCCGTGGCTCTTTTTGCGTGAGTGCCTTTCGCGATCCTTTTTAGACGATGTGGTTTTATTTGTCCTTTTTCCCTTTACCTTGTTATTTCTTCTCTGATTTTTCCTGAGATATTTTTGCTCTGCAGTTCATTCTCCCCTGTTTCAGGGACCAGTCAATATTTGCGATAGGGGGTGGGGGGGGGATAACATATGTGATCGGATATCCGTTTCACCGAATTTTAATCAGGGTCTCAATTTTTGGCAAAACGAGAATTTCCGTTTCAGAGACTCCTGTTTTGGCGAATATTTATTTTCAAGTCAAATTACGTGCCTCACTCGCGTTGCTGTGCTTGCTGCGGCTAAACATAACATCAGATACCGTAGCTAATTACAAATTCCTTCCAGTTAGTAATGCTTATTTAACTTCAGCAATATTACTTATAACAGGAATTCCCTTTTCGCCAAATTTTAATCAGGGCTGAACTTTCGATGAAATGGAAAGACGTAGTATGAACCACAAGTTTCGATGCCCCGCTCGCCGATCCAAGGCCTCCATTGCCCTTCCCCACAATCAAGTGAAAAAAGCAGCTCTCCCCGCCGGCCCTACAAACCGCAAACCCTTCGTATATCAAGGGACGTATCAGTACCTATAAACTCAATAAAGCTAATTAGCAATAATACAATGGCAGTAGGCCTATTGAAGTGGGCTTGCCAGAAACCTTATAACATCTACCTGAAATTTGTTTAGGTTTTGTTCAGGATTTATTGTTTTGGGTTGTGAGATAAAACTTAACAATGCAAAAACACCAAAAAAAAACTCCCCCCCCCTCCAAAGAAAGTACAACGAAATCCAAACCCACAAAAAAATTCAGATTCGCTGACCTTGCATTAGACCGAAACCCATTAGGTCGAAATGAGCGAAAATCCATCCGTTAGAAAACGTGTGCACCCATCACATAGAATTTTACCCATCATATGTAAATTTCTCCCCATCAAATGAAGGTTTTATTTTCCCATCAGATAGAATTATTTTTCTATTGGATAAAAAAAAGTTCTAGCCCTCCAATCTATAGAGGCTCAATCACGAAGTTGGAGCATGTATTTTGTATCCTTGCATGTTTTGTTCTTTCTGGTGCCAAGTAATATTATGTGCTGAGGACTTTTAACTAGTCCGTTGCGTGGCTAAATGGCAAAGGAAATCCAGGAAAATAAAACCAAATAAAGAAAATCCAGAGGATATAAAATCCAAAGAAAAAAATCCAAAGGAAGAACGTAATCCGCGGAATAGCTTTATTTTCAGCTTATTATTCTATTAGTGAGGTGAACCTGTATTTCGGTACGAAACTAAAAGAAAGTAATACAAAAAAGGAACTATGCGTACAGAGTGGCCCTCCTCAGTTTTGACTGCATACTGCCAGATGTTTAAATAAATAAATAAATAAATGAAGTACTCTTCCCTGTGAATTCCTGCAGTTTCGGTCACAGTATAATGACAGTTGTAAAAACGTCTGGGGGAAAAGAAGGTTGGTGGGGAAAAGAAGTTCGCTAAAAGATACACTTACGAAACGATCACAAAACAAAGCTAAGTCTCGGACAGAAAATGAGTCGGGAGGGGGAGAGGCTCCGCCGTCAACCGTAGCTGTGGTATAGCATTCGCAGCAGTATTTTTTGTTAGGCTACTCTACAGCGTGTTTTAAATGACGCTCTTAGCATTAGTAACTAATAATGAACGGTATTCCAATAATATGGAGGGAATTTCCCTTGATGTAGAAAGCAAAATTCCCACCAGATTGAATAAAAATTCTGCACTCAGATAGAAAACATTCCCGTTAAAGCGAAAAAAAATACAATCAGATGGAAAAAAACGACATCCTCGTCGGTAGTATTTTCCGGTTGAATGGGTCGTGAGTTAATTTCTACTGTATCTGCTGGATATCGATATGACGAGCCTGAACCAAAAGTTACGTCAATATTCAGCAGAAGAGCAATTACGAAAGTGAAAGGGGGGATGACAATTATTCGGAAGCGGGGCATTATCAAGGTGAATGACAATCGGAAATGGGGAAGTATCGGCAGTCGGGGGAAGACAATTATTCGGTTGTAGGGAATTATCGTGGGGGATGCCAATTATTCAGAAGAAGGGGAATTGTCGGGGGGGAGGAGAATTGTCGGGGGGTGGAAATTATTCAACAATGGCAACTATTCAGTCGGGAGGGTGGGACTGACAGACAACGGAGTCAGTGGGGGGGGGAGGGACATACTTCTCTAGCTGGAAACAAATATTTTTTCCTCGGTGTTGTTAAAAAAACATATTTAAATAACTCTAGAAAGCATTTACTTGTTCTAAAGTTTGCCACATTCCCCTTGGGAAACTCGCCAATGTGTAGTTTATTAAATTTAAATTAAATAAAAAGTACATTATAAGTATTATATACACAGAACTGCATTTTGTAATTGCTGGGCTTGTTAGCCACTGCCGCCAGGCCAATCATAATTTAACATGAAAAAACCGACAAATTACAACACAACAATTTTTTTAGGACATGAGACTAATCCTCGGAAAGTTACATGTTTTTAACCTAGTATTTTTTGCAGCATTTTCTACCTTTATAACTCATTTTTGAACAAGTTTTTGTTTTTATACAGGTTTCACGGTACAAGGGCATAAACGTACTATTACTTTTTAGGTTTCCCACTCTTTCGGGCAACTAACGCAATCCAAGAACGGGAAAGATGGGTATTCGGCTGCAAATTTTATCAATGAATTATGCCACAGTTTTACATCGATAGCATTCCATGCATATATGAAACGTCATTTGGCTCAGATTTCCGAACACACGGATCTGACGAGCGTTGGAACTGCTATCCAGCCCTTCTTTGTCAACATGCTTCGTCACATTTAACACCCGTTCTGCATTCGAATCCGATTAGATTAGGTACGATTTTTTCAAACAACACCTGCATATTATGGTATTTTGTTGTTTAATTTTAAATCAGTAACACTTTTTTAATGAGGAAAAGGTTTCCTAAATATCGGATGGAAATGACGTTTACCGTTTTTATTATCTTTCAATCAGCCAGCCTTAAAATATTGCTCCAAAATACAAAAATATATTTTACATAATTATGCTGCCACACTTTGCTAGGCAATTCGATTCTCATTCATTAAAAACAAGAGTGGCACTATTATGTTGGAAAATAACTGAGAAAAAATGGAACTAAGATCATAACTGAAATACAAGCGCCATCTAATAGTCAGAATTGAGATAACCAAAGTTGTTGCACTCCCTCTTAATTGCAAAAACATTGCTTGAAGGTTACAATGAACTTGTGTGAACTGTAAAACATCATCAATACACACATAAAATCAATAATAAATTTATTTATGGTCATGAAATTGTTATGCTATTAACATGATTAATTTAGTTTATCAACTACGTTTAAAAGAAGCTTACACATTTTATAGTTATATAAACAATGTTTAACTTGAATATACTACCCCATCTTATAAT
This sequence comes from Lithobius niger, assembly GCA_023313725.1. Taxonomy (NCBI): domain Eukaryota; kingdom Metazoa; phylum Arthropoda; class Chilopoda; order Lithobiomorpha; family Lithobiidae; genus Lithobius; species Lithobius niger. The sequence goes on from JAHWFP010028480.1 coordinate 175,474, forward strand.
GTAGTGTTGGTATCTCATTTTGTATTTTATTCAATCAATTGTGTAAATCAATTAAAAATGTTTGGGATGTAAATATTTTTACTTCTTGTGAAATAGGTCACTCGTTCAAGCTCACACCATTGCTAGCACGCTTGAATTGTAGGAGTGGTTTCTTCTCGGTCCAAGTGGTTAAGGTATGGAACTCACTTCCGGAGTCGGTTGTTTCTTCTACTACTGTTCAGGGCTTTCACAGGCTTCTAACTGAAGTCAATTCTTGCAGCGTCACCCATGGGAACTCTAATTCTGGGTCTTGTTTGTCCCATATTGTTCATTAGTTTTATCATTATTCCTACCTTTTTAATGTTTGACAAACGGCCTATACTACCATGCTTAAAATTTATTCGCATTTTACAACTGAGTTTTACTTTTCATCCTGCAATATAACACTTCATTCACGCCCTCTAGTTCATATGTCTCAAGTCACCCATTTTAGGTTGGCTATCAGAGACCTGACATGGTCCTTGCCTTTCCTGTTGTTCCTGCAATGAAGTTTATATTATTATTATCAATTTTATTACATTGTCATACTATTTTCATACTATTGAGATGTATTGTTGTATAAAAATAACGGTAATTATGATTTATTTATTTATTTATTTTTTAATTGTAAACTAAGTAAGTTTTTCGATTATGTATATTCAATTGCAATGTTTACTCTTACTTTACTATTATTATTAATTGTTAATTAATTATTATTTCGTTCTGTATAATTATATTATGTCAAATTTAAAATGTATTATTTAAGATTGTAAATTAATATATGTATATTGTAGACTCGCACAAGTGTTTAATTAAACTTCGAATCATTCTGCAATAAATTCATTATATTATATTATTATCATTATTAATATCGGTACTTCATAACTGTTTGTTTGATTGTTGATCGAGTAATTTTCCAATGCTTATTTATTGCTATAGTAGTTATTGTAATAAGTAATGGATCTCTTAAGTTAGTTTTAGTTAAAATCTTATATTACCGATAAAATAAAAGTAATATGAAAATAATAATAAAAATACGTTCCAGAAATTATTTTCCTCTTTTTCCAAAGAATTTGAGATTTATTTTTTATTTTTAAGGCTGTGATTGTACTAGTCAAAAAATAAACTAAAACCTTCGGTACAGTACTATTTATTGCCCAGACGCAAAATTTCAACAAGCTAGGGTGAATAGTCTCTTTGTAATCTTATTCCAAAGAATTCTAACACACTTACATGTAATTAGTATGTGAATGTGTTAGAATTGCTTGGAATAAGATTACAGACAGACTATTCAACCATGGTAACTGAAATTCTGCATTTCAGTATTAAATGGTACTGTGCTAAATGTTTTTTTCTTTTCATGTAAACTGAGACAATCACAATCTTAAAAAATTAGAAAACTTTAGAAAAAGAGGAAAAAATTTCTGGTAACGATTTTAGCTTTTTCAAATTTTAATGAATTTTAAAAATCAAGTACACCATTCGCAGCGTCTCTTTGAGGGCTATGTAATGCTGCTTACCACGTGTCGATAGACGCAAACTGTACCGGAAATATCTTAAAAAATTAAAAAAAGATACTTGAAAATAAGGGTATTATTTTGGGCGAAAAAATACAGCCACTTTGGGGATCGAGCTCAAGAACTCTGGGAGGCCTTACCCATACACCCAACTGGAATAGATACTAGAGACTTAAAAATAAGGGTGTTATTTGGTATTTGGAGACTTAGAATTGACAGGAAAAAAAAGGCTATTCTGGGGATCGAACCCATGACCTGTAGGAGTGAAGAGTAGAGCCTTAGCGACACACCCAACAGGAATCGAACGAAGATACTTGAAAATAAGGGTGTTATTTGGTTTTTGAAGACTTAACAATTGACAGGGGAAAAAATGGGGATTCTGGGGGTAGAACACCAGACTTCTGGGAGCGAAGTCCAGAGATTTATGCACAAATCAAACAGTAATAGATAGTAAACACCGGAAAATAAAGGTGATATTTGAGCATCTATAAACTTTGCATTGAAAGAAAAAATACAGCCACTCTGGGGTTCGAACCCACTACCTTTGGCACTGAAAGCTAGCATGTTATTGCAGAACCAAACTGGAATCTGTAAGAATGGATTGAAGGTAATCTGCCTTAACATAAGGTACCCAGAATGGGTGGCCATTTTGTTCTGTTTCTGTTAGGAAAATGGCCGCCAAGAATACACTCTTCCAAATTGAATCAAGAGTTCTCATTGGTCAAAAATATGTCTCTTGTCCTGCCATTGGTCAGTTTCGATTGTTCATAAATTAGGCTTTGTTCGACTTTTGTCAATGTTTTAGTTTTTGAAATTGGGTTGCAATTCCAAGGGGTGGTAGGTAGTTTGGTTTTAAAAGGAAATTAATATGCCAGGGGTTTTTGAGCAAGATCATGTGACCAGTCAGTGTGTGTTTTGCTTTCAGGCTGACTAGGTGTCTAGGGCAAGAGTAGCAGCAAGGTACCATGGGTCTAACATTGCAAAAAGGGTAATATTTTGGGTTATTACTGGAGGTGAAACCCAAATAAAACAGTCCCAAATCCAGTCAAACTGACACCAACATCATCTGGTGGGTCCTCCTAACTCCTGCCTAAGTCAAAAAACGTTCAAAAGTGTACCCAACATTTCCTGGCCCACTTGGCTCCTCGACTTTCCTAAATGTGCCTGAAATTCAATAAAAAACAAGCCAAAAACATTGTCTGGGGTGCCAATTTTCCCAAGTTATTCCCTAAATTGTCTACCCCTAACTGCGTCCTACCAAACCCTTTATAGGACCTTTTCAGGACCTCTTGAAATTAGGAATGTACCCACATCAAATTTGGGGGTACCACTGTCATTGCTTGATGCTTGAAAAAAATTGCTTGCAAGCAGACTTGAACTAACAATCTCTTGCTTTGTAGACCAGAAACCTACCTCTGAGCCATTGCAGGCAGTCAGGTTATTCTTACTATGAATGGTACCTTAAGTACTGTGATTCTTAATGGCATGAAAAAGGAAATTAGGATGGAGCACAAACCTTCTTGGTAAATCTTCGAAAAAGACTATACACATCCGTTACCAGAAATTCTTTTCCCTTTTTTCGGATTTTTCTGAAGAATTTGACTTTTTTCCCTTAACGCTCTGTTTGCCCTAGGAACATAAAAAATAAAATCCTCCTTCACAAAGCCATTTAACATCCTCCTGAATTTTTTTACTAAGCTGGGTGGATTAGTTTTTTTTTATAAACTGCCAAAGAACTACTAACAGATTCGTGTACTAATTAGCACACAAATCTGTTGGTTTTTTTTTTGGCAGCTCATAAAAGAAAAACTAATACACCCAGCTTAGTAAAAAAATTCAAAAGGATGTAAAATGGCTTTGTGAAGGATGGCTTTTTTTATTTGACTATAGGGCAAACAGAGCCTTAGGTCAAAATTTCCAGCTGGCATGAGGTTTCTGCCCAGTGATGTATAAAGGTTTCAATTTGGACAATCGTAAACTATTCATCCTTTCCACTTTAAAATTGTTATGCACCCATCTGGAGCCAATCCCTTTGTGTCTGTAAAGTTTCAGAGGTAATGACCCTTTGCGAGCGCTGCTATTGAAAGAAATGGCTGCTTTGCATTACAATGTAAAAAAAAACGAAAATAGGCATAATAAATTTTTCATTGTAATGCTGACAAAAACGTCTCAGTGTTAAGGAAAGACTGGAAACTAGACACACCAGAGTGAGGTTGTGATGTCCTTGGCATGTACACACATAAACCCAGCGTGGGCACCAATGGTAATGACTGACACGGACTACCAGAGTGTAGGCTACAGCTGATAAGACAACTGGCTTCCTGTTGACTTCTCCTTAAATATTGTTACAACAGGAAGTCATGTGATACAATAAATGCTATACACATTGAATGGGTCAGCCTATTAGGTAATTAAAGGGTTATCTAGGTAAGGTTAACATATTGACATGAAATTGAAGGCTATTGTGGAGCTCACAAGTGACGACTCCACAATACAGAGTGAGGAAAAAAAACAGAAAAAAAATAATCTAAGCCTAGCTGGAAAGCCAACTGTGATGTCTGTGGCATGGACACACCTAAGCCCAGTGTGGGCACTAATGGTAATGACAAACACGGACTACCAGAGTGTAGGCTACAGCTGATAAGACAACTGGCTTCCTCTTGACTCCTCCTTAAATATTGTTACAACAGGAAGTCATGTGATACAATAAATGCTATATACAGCATTTATATGGGTCAGCCTATTAGGTAATTAAAGGGTTATCTAGGTTAGGTTAACATATTGACATGAAATTGAAGGCGGCCATTGAGGAGCTCACAAGTGACGACTCCACAGAGATAATTTTTCAAAAAACTTTTAAGTCTACAAATAAAACCGAACAACATTTCGGAATATTCATGATTTCATCATGAAGTTTTAGCTTAAATTTAAAACATAGAAAAAACTGACATGTCGCAACCATCAAAGGTTCTTTAAAAGAAAAAAATATATACAATTAAAAAAGAAACCCCCACACCTTCCCTTTCAAAAAAGCGAATACGGGAGGTGAAACAGTGAGCCCTGTCCTTCCTATTGCCAATCCAAGCAAGAAAAACACGGATCATGCAAATTCCAGTACCACGTGGGCTTAATGTCAAGTCTACTTTAGTGTATGGTTTGCATACTTTGCATACTTTTTCACTTTTCTTTTCTTGCTGACTAATTGAGTTTAAATATTTCAATGATAAAAATGTATTATTTAATATATTTATTGTCAGGTACTGGTGGCATACACTGGTGGCTGACACTTTAGAATAACTAAGGATTTTAGATTGATCCAAGCACAGGTGTTTTTTATTTCACTAAAAAGAAAATGGACCTTGTCCAGTGCGTGGGTTTGCTCTGCAGATAGCTTATGTGGGGAGGTACTTGTTGCAAAAAAAGTGTTGTACTAGAGAGTTTGACTCCATGTGCAGCTTAATGTTAGACTTGTGGGCCATGATCATGTCTCTAAGTCTTTGCAGGCTCTGTCTGATGTAAGTGGCTGGGCATGCAGTTGCACGAAATGGTATCCGACACACTGTATATTCCTGGTGAATTATCCCTCTGCTCTCTTATGGTTTTAATTGCTCTGATTGAGATTGCTTGGTTGTTTGCAGATTCCATCGTGTAGGTGAGCAAGGAGGAGGCATCATTAGGAAATTAGGAGCCACTCATTTCATCTTTGAAGGCAAAATTGCCAGGCTGTCATCAATATACCGTTTTTAATGACAGTGTTAGTGCATTGTTGCCGAACCATCATCGAACATATTTGTACAACAACGATTTGCATTATAACTTAACGAGCCATTATTGTGATAGCATGATGAGCCATTTTTGGTGGGAATGTTTTTTGCTCCAATAACTCCAATATTTTTTGAAACTCAATAACTGCAATAATTGTCGTTGTTTATTTTAATCAATTTTAACTTTTTCCGTTGGGCTTTTCTTCAGCTGTAATAAATGTATTATTTTGGAAACATTGATGCGTAAATATTGATACACAAACATTGATAGCTGCGGTAGGCTAGATTTACTTACATTAGTAAAAACCAAAGACCTTCGTTTTCTACTGGAACTGGTACCCCACACCTTCATTTGCTATGCCTGTAATTCTTTTTTCTTATTTTAAAAATTAATAGTTATTATTTTAGAGTGTTAAATAGTTTAATAAAACTTTAGAAACGATTTGAGATACATATATATGGGCAGCGATTGTACTTTTACTACTTAAGTAAGAACCAAAGACCTACGTTTTCTTCCTTACATAAGTAAGAAACCTACGTCTAGCCGTGGTTCTTACTAGTGGTAAGATGATGGTTTCATTGTTGCAGCAGTCTGTCTTCATGATATACATCCACTGCTGCAATAATTGTTCAACAATGAAAGAGTTGTACAATAACTAATAAACAACTATCATGAAAGAGCGATGTTGAAGTAACATTTTGTTTTATAACCCAATGACAGCTGCTCTAAAACAAGACTTCATTTGTCTGTGCAGGAAATTCTATGTTTTCTTATGAGATTTCAAGATATCTGTTGCATAAGTACTTAGTATTCAATGCCAGTATTTAGCATTTATGTTATAACTAAATATATGTCCAGAAGTCCATATGCAAACCATCTTTTTAATGTTCATGAACAATATTTCTTGCAGATTAACTGTTATGTTCATATTCCGCACCAGTGGGGAAACAAACATGGATATAAGAAAGAAAGAAGGCCAAAGACTCACACAAGGAAAACACTCTGATTTCTAAGCTTGAAAAAACTTACATAATGGACACTTGTAGTAAATGCAGAGAAGCAGAACGACCTATATGCTTGATTCCTTCTTTCAGCTGAATTTTATTGTCGTTTTCCAAACTGACTTTATAGCATTTTGATTCAGATGGTAAGGGTGCTGCCTCCACTCCAATTACTTAGTAGCCAGTAGTCAATTGTAATAGCTAATAAAAAACTAGTATGAAAGGATGATGTTGAAGTATCATTTTGTATTTAGTATTCAATGCCAGTATTTAGCATTTATGTTATTACTAAATACATGTCCAGAAGCCCATATGCAAATTATCTGTTTAGAAAGAAGATATATGAACAATATTTCTTGCAATTAAACTGTATGTTCATATTTCACACCAGTGGGGAAACAAACATGGATATAAGAAAGAAAGTAGGCAGAAGACTCACACAAGGAAAACACTCTGAATTCTAAACTCGAAAAAACTTACATAATGGACACTTGTAGTTAATGCAGAGCGTGGTCACTGAAGCAGAACGACCTATATGCTTGATTCTTTCTTTCAGCTGAATTCTATTTTCGTTTACCAAACTGACTTGATAGCATTTTGACTCACATGGTAAGGCTGCTGCCTTGTTCTCCTTAAACCAACTGGTCCCTAATTTCAAACCAGTTACCCGACCTGACCTACACTGAAAAAAGGTTAAGGAACACATTACTTAAATATGTTCCTGGATAAAAGCCATTAGAAAGGTACTGATGTCGGTATTCATCTCTAAAATCTAGGACAGCATATTTGAAAATTATCACTCTTTTAAATCGAGTTTTATATTCTTAGTAAAATTTAGTCATAGCTGGGTTTAGCGTGAACAAGCCAGCATCCCGGCAATCCATCTAAATGACAAGTTAAATACTGTGTTATTTTAATAAGTCTTGACTCAGCTCAGGGACAATCATGTTTATTAAAATATAGGTTTTGTAATACTGAACCGGATTAAATGATTAAAATTACTCAATTAGTAAGGAAAGCCTTTAGAAAGCCTATATTGATTGTGTTTTGTGCCTTTGCTTAGCATTTAGTCACAAGTAATTAAATTTGCTAAAATTTTAAGATTAGTCTGGATAATTCTAAATTTAAATAATTATACAATGTATCTTGTAATTGGCTATTAAAATTCACTATAACATTCATATTTCATCTTGCTTTCCATTATTTCTGCCTATTTAGAGTATTGTTATTTCATGTGTGTTATTTGTTATATTGACCATAATTTGGCTTACTAAACCATAGTAAATTAGTTTAATCATTAATCATTATTCATGTTTAATCATTAATTTTGTGCAATTTTGAGAAGCCATTTGAAGAAAGAATATTTTTCTTTCCTGCTCCCCTCTTATAGATACATTTTCGCAGCATATTTCCTAAACACTGAAATATTTAGATTTGCTGGTGCTATTATAACAGTTCCTTTTCTTGCATCACAGGAAAGTAAATAACTTAACATGCCAAGAAGTTGGACTGTATTGACATGTTGAATTGCAAGTAGATCATCTAAAGGCAGATTGTCAGTTAAGGGTAGATTACCGTACGCTTAAATTGTTCCATCGTATGCTACATACATTTGATGTAATATTACAGCTGTCATCTACCCGTATGGCAGCATGGAGAAATTATAATAAAAATTAAAAAATGATTAAAAAAGAATCATATAACCCGAAAGAGAGAATTCATCTGTTATTACCATAGAATAAGATGATGATGTCCAACATATTTCTAATGAAGCACCAACTAAACTTCATGAAGCTATTCCTATTACGCTACTGAAGGACGAAATTCTCTCCAATAATGCCTGAACATGAATAAGTGTAGTGAATACCCACTTTCCGAGTTGTTGGCCCGAAAGAAACAAAGGTCTAACAATGCTTTTTTTGAAAACTTCGGGCCAATAACTACTTAAGTTATTGGCCCGCACTTTTTAAATCATTGAAGCAACAACGAAACATTAAAAAAAAACCTTGGTAGCTGTAGTGCTACTGCTCTACTTGACTGTGGTTTCGAATTTTTATTTGTATTTATACACTAGAAAGATGCAGGCACATCTTTGTCACCATCTGTATCCAAAAATGAAAGCCATACAATACGCCTACGTATGTGTGAATAATTTTTTTCCGCAGATCTTTCTTGGAAGACATTTCCCCCCTCCACCGCGCAAATCCCCACCCGTTAGTTATGCCACTGCCAGTTGATAATATCTACTAGCTAAAGTTGCTTCAATAATCTCATTGGTAGAACAGATTTATATAAATATTTATATATTAATATTTATTTTTGCAGAGGCGGTTTCCCCATTCATGATAGGCCTACCATTAGTGTGGGCGTAATACAGATTGCCTACTACTAGGCTACATTAGGTGGTGGCATGTGCGTAACTATTAACTTTACTTAAGCAAGGCAGTGTAACTTGTTTTGGCTTGATTGCGAAGTACCCCTTCACTGTTCAAGCAGCGAAACGTCATTGACGGACTGCCCCTTCAGACAACTTCTATTAAAAAATTTCCTTTTTCAAACCATTGTTGTTGGAAATGAGAAATTATCCCACCAATCCATTGTGACAGTAGAACTCTTGGGACGTCGTGTAAGTAGATGTTGTTGATGTATTGTGGCTCGATTCCGAATGCTCCATCCCCGTTCATGCAATGAAAACCCAAAGACGAATAATCCTTCAAACAACTGCTCTTAAACAATTTTTAATAGACGTTTTACAATAGACCTTTTGGAACAGTACGATAAACATTATTCCACGGACAATGACAATTACAACGAATAAGCTGATCAATTGTTATTGCGAGCAGATATTCAGTCAGTTAAAGCCCTCAACCGTAGGCCATTCGGAAATAATCGCCCACGGGCACTACGTGGACTTGTGTATTGTTTCCTAATGGCCCGCGGTTTTCAGGCATGAACATATACTTTTGAGTACTCGATATCCACTAATTTAATCAGGAATTTTTATTACAGCTTTCAATAGCAAAATATTTTCCTAGCTAGAGGACTAGAGGACAACCATAACAGGCATTATTCTTGTTATCAAGGACCGCGGGCAGCAGTCCTTATGTAAGAACTAGCATAGACCAACGAAATTCGGTATTTGGGGTCGTGTCATAACTATTTAAGGATATTACAAATTTTAATGATACCAATCGAACCGTTCGGCTCCACAGAAAAGCCATTTCTTGTTGTTGTTGTTGGGACTCTTTGCCCTCACCTGAAGAGCAAACCACTCAACCGATATCCAAGTTGTATAGCTTAAAACGTAGGTATGGACAAGGCCTAGGGTCTTTCACAGGCTATTTCAATGTAACTATAATATTCTTAACACGGAAAGCCAAATGGGCTAGAACTTTTGCTCTCACGTAGAAATCGAACCAATAAACCGATTTTCAATTTGTATAGCTTAAAATGTAGGTATTAAAACCGGCCAAGGCCATTTGAAACGTTATTATTGTAGAGCACTGGGCAGAAGTCATTATAGTTGTAGTTGGGACTCTCTGCCCTCACCTGGATATCGCACCACTGAACCGATTATCAAGTTCTATATCATAAAACGTAGGTATGGACAAGGCCGAGGGCCTTTTGAAGGCTAGTTTAATGTAACTACAATATTCTTGACACGGAAAGCCAAATAGGCTACAACGTTTGCTCTCATCTAGAGATCAAACCAATGAACCAATTTTCAATTTATATATCTTAAAATGCAGGTATTAACACTGAACACACTGGCCTTTGAACACAATTTTGATGTGAGTGCAGTATTCTCGTCGGCAGTGCAATGATTATTGTAGAGCACTGGTCAGAAATCATTAAGTGGAGTAACAAATTTTGCAAATCGAGCTAAAAACATGAAATTTGGTGCACAAGTCATTCTTAGTACCATAAATCGAATCAGCCATGGAACTCCCATGAAATACCCACATAGCGCTCCCATATGCTCCCTCTCTGATGCTTGACCAATAAATTATTTCAGATCGGCTAAACGCTTGAATTGTGGCACACAAGTCATTCTTAGCAGTACTGCCCCCTTCTTCCCTGCGGCTTCACCAACAAATTACTGGAGCTAAATACATGAAATTGTCTATACGAGTCATTAACAGTAGTACAAAATAAACCAGCTATGGAAGATAATTTAAAAGGCACCACAATGCACCCCCCCCCCCGTGCCCATACCTTGAGGCCTGACCAACAAATTCTTACATAGAGTGCTAAAAAATGAATTTGGTACACAAGTCACTGGTAGAAGTAGAAATCAAACTAGCTATAGAACTTACGCGAAATCCTCCTAGGCCTCTCAGTGTTTCTCCCTATTTCCGCTCCATGAGGTTGTTACCCTACAAATTCTTGTTGATCATACTGAAAGCATGCATTCATTATGGTACACCAATCATTCCGTGCACTAGAAATTGAAGAAGCCATGGATCCCCATGAAATGCCACCAAAGCCTCCCCCAGCACTGCCCCCCCCCCCCCGTGCACCCTATTAAAATTCAATGACCAACACATTTTTGCTGAACATACTGAAAACGTGCATTGTTGTAGTAGAAATCGAATTACATTCGGAACCCAATGAGATACACCCACCCCTAGTGCTTCCCTGTGTCCACTCCATGAGGATGTTGATCAACAAATTCTAGTAAGATTTGTACTGCTAAGATTGATGTGTGTACCAATTCACGTTTTAGCACGATCAGCAAGAATTTGTTAAGCAATAACCTCTTACAGGTGAGTGTGGTAGTGGTGCAGGAATGGGCCTTAGGGGCATCTCCAGTGATTCCATAGCTAGCTCGATTTATTAGCTAAGAATTGACTTGTGTACCAAATGTCATGGCTTTTAGCTTGACGTTCATGATTGGCCCAAATTAGGGTCCGTAACGACTGTACTGAACCTGAAGATAACACCAATGAACCGTTGCTCAATGAACCGAGTGCTCTACAATAATAATTGCTCTGCCGACAAGAATACTGTAGTCACATCAAAATTGAGTTCAAAAGGCCCTAGCCGGTGTTAATGCCTGCATTTTAAGCTGTACAAATTGAAAATCGCTTCGTTGGTTTGATCTCTAGGTCATAGCAAAATTTCTAGCCCATTTGGCTTTCCGTATCAAGAATATTGTAGTTACATGAAAATAACCCTTTGAAAGGCCCTTGGCCTTGTTCATACCTACGTTTTAAGCTATAGAACTTGAAAAATCGGTTCAGTGGTTCGTTTTCCAGGTGAGGGCAAAGAGTCCCAACAACAACAATAATAATATCTGCCCAGTGCTGTACAGTAATAATTGCTCTGCCGACGAAAATACTGCAGTTACATCAAAATCGTGTTTTACAGCCCTGGTCCGTATTAATACCTACATTTTAAACTATATAAATTGAAAATCGGTTCAGTGGTTCGATGTCCAGGTGAGGGCAAAGAGTCCCAACAACAACAATAATGATTTCTACCCAGTGCTCTACAAAATAACCCTGGTCGGTGTTAATACCTACACTTTAAGCTATGCAAATTGAAAATTGGTTCATTGGTTCAATCTCTAGGTGAGAGAAAAACATTCTAGCCCATTTGGCTTTCCGTGCCAATAATATTGTAGTTACATCAAAATAGCCTGCTAGAGGCTCTAGGCCTTGTCCATACATACATTTTAAGCTATAGAAGTTGAAAATCGGTTCAGTGGTTCGATCTCCAGTCGAGAGGCAAAAAGTCCTAACAACAACAAGAACAAGAACAAGAACAACAAGAATAACAACAAGAACAACAACAAAAAGAAATGGTCATGCTGTGTATGCTGAAAAGGTTTGATTGTTGTCATTAAAATATGTAATGCGGGGGTCCTGGGGAAGGCTGGGGCAAGGCGGGGTCTTTCTGTTAAGAAAGACTTCTGCACCATGTTATTTCATGTTATTTCAAATGTCAAGCTCGATTTACAAAATTGACATGACCTCAAATACCAAATTTCGTTGGGCCATGTCAATTCTGGGCAAAACTATAGGAGTTCAAAGTTTTACGTTTGACATGGAACTTCATGCTGAGGCTTACATAAGGGCCGCTAGCGCAGTCCTTGATTTATCATCAGAAACAGAAATTGAAGCTAACTTGACATCTCTTTCCGAAGCCGATGTAGGTCCACATGAGAAACAGCAAGAAGCTGCTGTTGTCCTGGCTTGTATTAGTGTTATCAGGGAGAAAAGCTTCAAGTTGGTCAGAAGACAACAGAAAAACCACAATCGATAATGTAACGTGAAATGCAATAAACTTAAATATCGATTTGAATTTCCAGATTTACTACACAGAAGTCATCGACATTCTCAAGACACGTCAAGATATGTTTTCAAACTATCAATTCAATTTTGGATGCTACCCATATCATGAAGTCACAAAATACAATATATAGGAAACACTGAACCCATTCACACCAAGATATAGTATTGTGTTCCTTTTCACCAGTGTAAAAACTACTCGATGATGACCTAGATTGAATGCTCAAGATCTGGATAATATGACCAAACAAATCTTATTGGAGCTCTAGTGTATTCTAATAAAAAAAGAAATTGGGTTTAAATAGTGATAAAGAAAACAGCTGAATTCCATTCTCTACTGTTCACGAAACAATGCCTCATTACGGAGTTTGCAATGATTTTTCTTCTAGAATTTCAAATTTTAATTTTACCAAGTGAAGTTAGCCAATCTGGCATGCTTAAATCTGCATTTCAAACTCATTCTCGAATTCAATAATTTTCCAGGATTCCTATTTCCAGCTTAGTTGCAACATATTGAAAATAAGCTGGAAATAGGCATCCTGGAAAATTATTGAATTCGAGAATGAATTTGAAATGCAGATTTTAAAATACATTTCAGTCATGTAGACAAGACTCTCCGACTAGCGGCATATTATGGTATGAAATTATCACCCAAAATATCTGTAACTCCAAAACAACTTTGTCAGTTTTTGGCAGCCAATAACTATTATTGACGACTTTGTTTCACATCAGTTCTGCTAACTGAGCTTATCAGGAAAAATGCCAAGTTCCTCTGGGGTAATGATAGAGACTGTCCTTCGGGAGCTATGAACAGCTCTTGTTCACGCAACAGCACTAAATAACTCAGAATTTGCTGAAACATTTTTATTAGAAACGGATACCAACAAAATCACTGTGGGCTGTCACCTTCCCCTATTTCCATATAACCTATAATGTCTGATAGCCTCCACATCGCATGGTCTTACCCGTGCAGAACAGAAGGAGACTGCTGCAGTAAAGAAATGTTTGCAATTTTACATTGCACTCAAGTGTTTCGTGTGTATTTACTAGGACAACCTTTTGAACTAATTACAGATCATTTAGCAGTTTAATACCTATACTGTGCTACGTCTTTGACTCCAAAACATTTTTTATTACAATTGCATGAATTTGATTTTCCCCCAAAACATAAACAAGGAAACAATTGGCTATTTCAGATGTACACTCATGCACTCAACTCTTTGTTTGTGTAGTAGGAAGCAAATACCCTGTCTAGGCTAGAGTGACTTCGCGGGAGAACAGGAAATGATGACTATTCTTGCAAAATTTCACATAATATGCAAAGCTCAGCAAGTCTTGCCGATGCAAGCAATAACTAAAACGTATTTTTTTAAGATTTTGACTGTGTTTTATACTGAATTCGTTTAACCCACCCTGAAAAGGGCGGAATGAAAAATATCCCAGTAATGTGTATATTACTATTGTATTCGTGATTTTCACTCAACTTCTGCAGCAGGATGCCATTACAGCAGTGCACATTTGATTTAATTCCTAAACTGTTTCTGGCCAACAATGGCTGTAGATGTAGAGAATTATGTCAAAGCGTATTTGCTTTGTCAATAATTTAACCAACCAAATAAACCATACAAAGTGCTGTTACATGCTTATTAGCCAACCCCAAAATGAGGATTTTGTTGCTGCATCGATTTGATAGGCCAAATGCATAAATATAATAGAACTAATTTTTTGATTCAGTAGGTTCATTGTAGCAGGTGGATTATCCAATAAAACTGCCGACACAGTAGCAGGAAATTTATTCTCTAAATTCATCTCACATTTTGAAAGTCCACAAGTAATCTGCTTGTATAGTGGCCCTGAATTTACCATTAAAATTGTGGCTACATTATCAAATTTATTTCTCATTCAGCAAATACATTTTAACCCAAAAGCAAGTTGGGTGGGTGGATAAATTGAATTTTCAGCAAAAGGATTGAAACAATTTTGCATAAAATTACATCACACTGCCCTAATGATTGGCATTGCTGGTTGAAACTTACCTGATAAGCTATTAATTCCATTCCACATTGCAATACCTTCTTATCTCCATTGTTTGCACCATTGTCTTAAAGCACCATATTTCAAATGCTCTTGTCTTTGAACAACCTACAATTTGTTATGATGTCCTGGATTGTCTTTTGCTTATTGAGACAAAATTACAAGTAGCCTTTGAAGTGGTCAGTGAAAACAATTGGAAGGCTATCAAATTTCAGCAAAATTGTTACAATAAGACTGGTGAGCCTTATTGATATGTTGTATATGATTATGTATTAGTAAAAAATTAGGTTATAATTAAACATATTTCTCTGAAATTACAGCGAGCATGGACGGCTCCAGGTGCCAAGTAATGGAATTTATCAACGATGTAATTGTTTGCATTATTTATTTTCTAAACCCAGATAAAGTTTTGTTAGTCGATCTTAACAACTCACGCACCACACGCTAGTTTTTATGATAAAATAACCTTCCACTCCCTTCACTGCACCTACTGATCTATATCTGGCAGAATATTTAATGGATCACTTTTAATTACCATCAGTCGCCATCGCTGTGCAGTTAAGACTAAGACATTTGTACAATACCCGATAGAATGTTTTGTAGCATAAATAGTAATGTTAATTTGATAACAGAACAAGGAAACTAGCGGAGAACAATCAACATCAACAAACAGTGTGCATCAATTGAAATTTCCAAAGCACGAGGCCTCATTGGATGACCTTTTATAGGTGTCGATTGTGATGGAAAGTTCTTTGGCATTTCTAAGAAAAGATGGTTTAAGTATATCTTAACTTACTTAGTGAAGATATGCTATGATATACATTACATTGTAGATACACTTTATAGATTTCTTTCAACATCTTGGTAATGAACATATCTGCATTTCACAAGTTCATTGCTTTTGTATACGTAAACATTCTCCATAGTTACTCTTTCTGAAGGTATAATAATAATAATAAATTAGGTTTAACCACACACGAAAAAGTGGTCGGGATCCAGAAGGGCAGGTGCCACTTACACTCTTCCCTAGCTTTACTTTAGAAATGCAGGTAGTTTTAGGAACTTCCGAAGACAAACCTCCTTTAATAGGGTTTTGAAGAGCTGAGGGCAATGCGCAGAAACAACGTTTTTTTGGCAAAGAGTTCCACGCTGACACCACCCGGACTGAAAAGAAATTTTTTCTACACTCCAGGCGTGCTGATTGGATTTCCAATTTAAACGGGTGTCCCCTTGTCGTTTTATATGGTGTGAATTCGAAAAAAGGCAAGTCGATTGACAAGAAGCCACGAACAATCCGGAAGGTTAGAAGAAGGTCAGCATGCAACCTGCGAAGTTCAAGTGATGTTAAGCCTGTCCTGGCAAGACGTACATCATACGGTAAACCTCGCAAGCCAGGTAGGCTCTTTGTGAATTTGCGCTGTACTCTTTCGACCTTGTCAATGTCACCCAAGAGTGATGGTGACCAGACTTGGCTTGCGTATTCGAGCAGTGGTCTCACAAAAACGCGAAAAGCCCACACCCTAATGGGAATGCTCCCGGACAAAAAACAGCGATTTACAATGGCAAGCCTGCGGAAGGCGTTTTTGGTAATAGTGTCGCAATGATTTGTTGTAGATGTAAGGTAGATGTAATTTTTTCATAACAAAAAGGGGAGAAATAATCACCAACTGTAGGAGCTCCAAAACCATACTTTCTAATATCAGACCTCATTCCTACTATTTGGTGGGTTACAAAGTTGCACAGCTCACTATTCTCCCCAGATTGAAAGTGGATGGAAATGTGATAAACACCAGACTTTAATCCCAATAAAATCTATTGAGCTACCAGTGTGATCAAACTTGTTAAGTATGGTAGTAGGGGGTCTATGTGCAAGTGGACATTGTTCATGCCCTAAAATTTCCCTTGTACGTACAGCTTTTCATAAATGTGGTGACTGTCAAAATGTAAACGATTATAAACATGAGGACAGTGATTTTAGTGAAAGTGAAAAACAGATTTATTGCTATGTTCATAATCATTGTTTTCCATGTTGCACTCTGTTTCACTTTAGGAAACAATAAAATCACTAATTGATTATTTATTTTGAATTTAAATACATGTTTCGTGTCACCTAAAACCTATAAGCAGGCATACTGTTCAATGAGATCGATGAAAAACAAAAGAAATCTACTTGTGGCGGCCGTATTGGATGCCATCTTGAATTCTGATTAGTAATATCATAACTAGGAGAATGTACCTAATACATGCATTTTGAATTCAAATTAGTGTTTCTAGACCTTTAAAACCCACAAATAGACATACTGTTCAATGATATTGATAAAAACCAATGATAGCTAGTGCGTGGCCATAACAGGCGCTATTTTGAAAGTCATCATAAAAATGTGAAAATAAAAAAAAATGGCACCTAAGATTTTCTTATTATACCAACCATAAGCAATCCTTTTCTAAAAATAAATGAAAATGGGCACTTCACTCCTACTGGAAATAAATTTAAACCGTACTATTGCAATTAAAAATTAATACAAACACTAACCTTTTTAGTATTTTTTCACTGCTAATCTTTTGTCACTTTCAATTTCACTTAATGATAGTGTACTTTAAAAATGACCCAACCCCATGACTATGATGACTTTAACTACATTTATTCTCATCTGTGATAGGACTGGCGGGAAGCAAATGGCTCCTGCACGGGTGGGTACACTCTGTTGCTATAATGCCATAGGAAAAAGGACCACACTCGACGCCAGTTAGAAAAAAGTTACAAACTCATGCCACTGCTAATGGTGGCATTCTCATTAGCAAACTTGATACTGATATGTGTTACTTGATACTCGATATGTGTTACAATGTATAACACAAATAAGCAACATTGTAATCCGACAGTGGCATAACAACTATTGAAATGATTTCGTTATAGAATTAATTCTCATTATTAATTTTAGGCCAAATTTTCAACTGTCAATTAAGTTGTACTTAATTCTTGCAATGTTATCTGCATAATTTATTCCGCATTAGGCAAGAGCTTAATCCAATACTGGGTACTGTAAGCATAGGATGATGATATCCTCGCAGGACATGCATGCAACTGCATGTGTTTCCAGTGACCGTACAACTGCAGTGGGAATACCAAGTTAATCAAGACTCGAAACTCATATACCATAATATACTCCAAATTAGTAGCGTGATTACACTGTCTTTAACGCTGTCACGTTTGTCCCAGGTAAAACAATTTCCTGCCATGTTGCAAAAATGTCTTCAAGTTTTATCTGTTTTCCTACAACTTTCTCAACAAATGGACTTCAGAAAGAATTTCTGTACTCCCTTGTTGTACAACAGTTTCGTCTGACACCATTATTATTCATAAGTAGTTAGCTATTTACTAGTGTCCCTAAAACACTCGATCTTTTTTGGTAACACTAATACACAAACCCGCAAGTAAACCAATTACTACACAACACAGGTATAAAGTCCATTCAGGCCTCACGAATCGAATCATGCACAAAAAAACTTTATTGTGTTACAACACACCCATCTGTGCTAGCTACTGCATGGAATTAGGACTCGTATATTTTGTTGCCAATTTCCTCTTCTTTAAGGTGCCAATTCAAATGAACGTGTACTTGTATATTTTCTTTTCCGTTCACAAGATTCTCGATCAAAATTTTTTCCGTTTGTTGTTCTTAACATGTGTGGGTCAGCGAGGCTCTACATCTGTGTCCTCATATTGCTTCCCAGTTAAAGATAGTCACCTGCTAATCACCCCAAGTGGCACCCACTAAGGGCTAAAAGGCCCAAACAATAATGACCTTCAACAAGACATTGATCATCTCCAACACTTTCCCTCACTAAATTCTTAGCATGCTAAAGAACCGGGTTGTTCTTTCATAGGTCTTAAAATATTCTGTTTGTGTATGGTGCTATGTCAATATTTCTCACCACCAGTGTGCTCTATTCAATCTGTTCACGTTCAGCCATATACAGCAGAGTTGAGGAAATACACAAAGTATTTTAATAAATTATGGGCCGATAGTATTGCAGATTATAGGTATATTTTCTTATAAAAGCAGAGGAAGAAAACCATTTTCCTGTGGAAAAGTATATATTATTTGAAATAGCACCTCGTGTTATTTCGGCTAAATTCCTGTTGTTTATTATTGCATCCACGTCTCGAAAACACAAAAAACATCATTTTCAGGATGTTTTACTTTCTCCGTGTAAAATGTGTACTTTAAAAATGACCCAACCCACACTTTACTTACCAATGGAAACCGTTTTGTCTCATGTGGGTCATGTTTGCTATCTTCTACTGTTTTTACTTCCCAATTTTGTTTTTGGTCTTATTCCAATGCAAACTCTCCCAGCTGCAAACAAAATCATTCTAAGCTAACCAGCTAGAATGCCCAAAGCTGTCCCTATCATTCTTTTTTTTTTTTTTTTTATTTTTTTAAATAATTTTGACGAGCCTTACGTCAGCCGAAGCAATTAATGCTTGTATGGCTGAACCGGCTCAATTTTGAACATTACCAGATTCTGTGTATATTCTTCCATGTGCTGGATGCCACAATTTTTATTTAGAAGACACTAAATGTGGAGGACATACAGATCACTATAATGGTAACATTGTATGTAGTTCCCCAGCACAGCACTCTCTATAGGACATAAAATCAACACATTCAATCTTACCCATTTTATAATGATGCCCACTAGTTCAATGGCCTAATCAGTGACCTTTCTTATCCTTCTTCACAAAGGTTCATTTTTTTTTATTTCTAGATTCCAATTCATCTTGCCTGCATTCGTTGAATATTTTTGTTATGGCTCTCATACATTTATACTTCAACATAAAAAGCTCTCGCTCGGACTTTACACTCCTCGGACTCGTCTTGAAGAATTATGAAGCTAAAAGAAAAAATATCGTTTTATATCAGTATTTTTTTCTTTTTCTTCCGTGTTCTCCTTACCACTCTTGTCCATCTCTTTTCCATTCCTCACTTCTTCCTGCCTTCATCTCATACAGTTTTTCTTACGTAACACCCATCATCCCCGCCTACACACTTTCACTAAAATGGAAACCAGGTTAATTGGAGTTATTACTGTTTTATGTTTTAAACCTTTAGTACTGCTTTGCTGGCATGTTTAGGTCGTAAAATGAGGAGTGCTTGAATGTAAATTTGAGCACTCACTTAAATGAGGGAGAAAAGTTACAATTTCAAGAAGAAATTAATACCTGTGCCACTTTTCGTTTTATTCCTCTCCTATTTTCTTCTACATTGCAAAGGTTTTGTTTAGTAACTAACTAGAAAAAATGAGCCTATGCGACTGGTGGCCTACTAGACTGGCATATGTTACGCCAGGACCATATTTTACTGCCAATGGTCCTGGCGTAACATATGCCAGTCTAGTAGGCCACCAGTCACATAGACTCATTTGTAGTGCACAGCATTTGCTTCTTTTGGTGACGAGAGTTTAATTGTCCAGAGTTTCTGTCAACAATACATGTTGTAATATTTCCTTTGCATTTGATTGTTACTACTAACTGACATAACCTTTCAAATTGCTATCTGCTCGCCCTTTGTCATTGCCATCTGTACTAAGAATGAACACCCTCACTCTTTGTCATTGTTACATTTCAAAAATTAACTTTCTCCCTCTTTTTTCACTGTTGCCATGAAAGAAGGAACCAGCGTGCACTTATTGAAATAATATAAGCTGCGTTGGGATTGGTTTTCACGATGAGTGCTTTTCCTGCTCACCTTGTATCGACTTAAGCCTATGGTTTGGTGCAAGTGAAATATATATCTGTAGCTATTTTGCCAATTATGTATGTGTATATATTTACAGATATATATATATTATTTTTATTTGATTTGTTATTTTAATATTTTATTTATATATGCAATTACATATATAATGTAGTAGTTTCAGCACTTTTAGCGGATAGGATTGAGTGACAGCCAGTATCGTGCACAAGTTAAAAGACGCTACATTTCTGGAGGTCAACCTTCCATCTTCAGGTGAAAATAAACACTAAAAAATTTTAAAAAATTCATGGCAGTATCTGCCGAGACACCAGGTCTACAAAAATAAACCATTCAGGCATGGTCCAGGCTTAAAGTTTTAAAATTAAAAAAACCAAATTGATACCTCATTTTTCTTAATGGGCGCTCGGAAGTACAGTCATCTACTTCTGGGTGCCCATCAAGAAACATGTAGTATCAGTTGGTATCTTAAATATTTTTTAAATTATAAAGTTTTAGGCCTGGACCATGCCTGAATGGTTTGTTTTTTTATAGATCTGGTGACTTGCAGATACCTGCTGACATGAATTTTTTAATGAATTAGTGGTTATTTTGACCTGAAGATGGGAGGTTGAACTCCCAAAACGTAATGTCTTTAAGTTGTGCATGATACTGGCTGTCACTCAATCTTATTGCATGTATAAAACTCATATTTCACAGAAATATTTTTTATATTAAATATAGTTTGTATATATATTTTATTTTTTGCGTTTAAAACTTTGTGTGAATAAAAATAAAAATAATTGTAAATCTTTTATCATTAACTTTTTTTGAACTATTGATATGCAGATCACAGTTCAGCACCTTTATGTGCATTTGAGAAATTGAGAGAAGTGCCAACAGTTTAAGGATTCTGTATACGTACTGAAAAATGCATAAGTAATGGATATGTGATGCCCACCAAAAGTGTTATAAAGATATGTTAAATTTACGAATTGCAGGGCTGACCTAATTTAATACGGTGCTCTGTGTGTTGAATAGATTAAAGAAGTGGATGATCAGACCACTCGATTGGTTACAGAAGCCTATAACAGTAACAAAACATGATTCGTGTCACAAAACTGGTGGATTCTTTTACTTACTTTTGGGCAATTAATAATACTTTTTGTTATGGGCGTTATTTTGTATCCCATTTCCGGTGAATTTTGTTCTTTTTAGCTTTGCGTCAACCTAGCATGGCAAAACTTTAGTTGGCAGAATGTCAACTTTGGTTCGCAGAATGTCAACTTTTGCTCCCATGCCGAGTATGGAATTTAACAATGCATTTTCTTAGCATAGTGACCCATACCACGTTTTGACCCCCACTGAGAATGTGTGGTTTTGCGATGTAGACTACTACAACGACTTCTTCATCTCTCGAGTCATCTCTCGGTTGTTGATAATCTGACAAGTTTTCATCTTGTTTTTTTATATATCTGTCCTTGTATTTTTGATTTTGGTTATGTTCAGGGATGCAAAGAAGATTTTGGTTTCTGAATAGAAAAAAAATGCAAACAAGTTTTGCCGCATTTTCCCCAGTTGCTTGTCACAGGCAAATTTTTTCATCTGTAGTACACTTTAGACAGTTGTAGACGATGTTGCCCCTTTTGCTGTTAATGGTGCTAGGCCTACCATACTTTGATCTTGCAGCATCTATGCCTTGTACGTCTGACATCAGTTCATCATTCATGTTTCGAGTTTCATAGCCACATCGTATGAAACTCGAAAACCTAAAAGTTTTTCTAGTGTTATGTCATATCTTTTCATGAATCGCTGAATTGACCTTTTTTCAATGCCACGTGCATTTGAAATATGTCCTGACATCTTCCGTCAATTATGTAAATGCTGCTCCATTAAGTGACCCCCCCCCCAATTCATTGTCAATATTACCATTCCATGTCTGACGAATAATACTGATCTATAAATCTTGGAGCTCAACAAATCTTCTACCCCAGTCATCATTTCTACCAAGAACAATTACAAAAACTTTTCACTACGTAAACTACGCTGCATCTTCATCAAAGTTTGCAACCAAAATATAAACCTACATCTAAAATACTAAGCTTCACTGTTTTCAAGAAACATGCTGTCAAACTCCTTGGATTAGAAACATTCTCCCAATTTTTGCTCACACGGCCCAAAGTACAAAAGTATGGCACACCATTTCATCCTATTAGAACTACTGCATTGCTACCTGTTAGGCTCCTTCCCGCCATTTATTAAACTACTTCTGAAACATCTCGGGTTGCTAAAGTTAAAACTTTTTAAAGTTAAAAAAGTCATAACAATTTACTATACATCTTTCCCAACAGCCGTATCTGCAGAAGACATTAGCTTTTAAAGCAGGCATCCTTAATCTTTGGCCGAGTATTAAAAGTGGTCTTATTTTAGACAATATCATCCAGTAGTGTCATAGTAACCTAGATCTGCATAATTCGTTGCTCGTTTGACAAACTGGCGAATCTGCTTTTTTGATGTTTTGAGAAAATCAACAGTGAATTTCAAAACCATAAAACAATCAATATTTCATGTAAATCAACATTTTTTACATCTAAGCAATCTTTTAAGTGTGTAGAATGGTGTTGCAAAAATTATGACAAATTTAGTTTTTTGATGGGAGATTTTAGGCTTTGAAATTTCATCACTTAGTGATCAAAATTAATCAACGTTATGTGCTATTCATCAGATATTCGTCTGTTCTTGGAAAAATAATGAGTAATCAATACTGATTTGTCATCATTTTAGTTATCATTAATATTAAACAACTGTTTATTAAACTGTAATGGCTATATAATCAACTAGGATTTCAAGCGACCACTACTGCTGATCTTACACCTTTTTCAGATTGGTTCTTTGAATGTGATAGGGATGTAATTAAACCAATTTATGTTGGTCTAAAAACATGTAAATTCTTAAATTGCTGTGACTTTGATGTGTTGTTAAAGCCATGATGGTTTAACCACAGTCAGAGCATTATTCTGTTGGGTTTCTCGAAAGCCATTTATTACCCTTTTTGTTTGTACATTTCATGCCTTACCTATTACTCATTTACATTAAGTGTACCATGTAAAAGAGAAAAGCTGGCTTTGTTACGTGGCCTTTAGATCTTCATTATAAAAGATTGAACAGTGACTTAGATTGGTTGAGGATAGTTTGATGTTAGGAAACATCCTTCTTACCTTGCACGTGTTCAGCACTTAGTGCATCTGGAATGTAAACGGAAGGTTCTGTCTTTGACCCATTTGAGTAGAAGGGCAGAACTCTTCTTTTACTGGAGTGTGAATGCTTTTTTTCAGTGTTATAACTATGGTAGATAATAATAATAATAATAATAATAATATCTTTTGCTGGTAAGCAAGGTTAACAGCAGGGCGCAAGGCCGCTTACGCCGCACCCAAAAGAGAGAGTAAAATTAAGTAAAAACTGTTTAATAGGTCCGCCTTAGAAAATTGTCAAGTGGTAATTTGCGAATGATCCTCAGAAAGGCACTGACCGAGGTGGCAGATACAGCACACTCTGGAAGCGAGTTCCAGATCTTAACTACACGGAGAGCAAAAAAATGCCTCCGGCAGTCTGTTCGCGATTCGGAGACCTGCAATTTATATGAGTGGCCCCTTGTCTGAGTAGCTGAAGAAAAATCGAAAAAGGGAAGGTCGATTGGCAACTCTCCCCGTACAATTCGAAAAGTCAGTGCAAGGTCGGCCCAAATACGACGTAACTCGAGTGGCTGAAGTCCCAATCTAGATAGACGATCAGCAGGAGGGCGATCTCTAAGGTTAGCTACACGTTTTGTGAAATGACGTTGAACAGCCTCCAGGCAGTCAATGTCGTGTAGGAGATACGGTGACCATACAGGGCTTGGCACACACAATCTACTCCAATGCACGTTTTGTACTGGGGCCTTATTGCACCTGCTTAGGTTAGGATTTCAGCCTCTGCTTCAAGGATTGAGTGTGATTACTTGAAATCTTAACTTAACGTTTCCCATGAAATATGCTGTCAACTCAAATTCCCATTATTTTCGTCAATCCATTGTGTGCAATATTGCAGACACGGCTCGAATAAGTATCGCTTCTAAACTTATACTGCAGCCATAGGGATTTAATTAGACCAACTTATGTTGAGCTATGAACATGTAAACTCACTGTTAGTGCAGTGAATGCTTCAAAAAGATGCAACAGATTTGGCAGATGTCATGTAAACAATTTAAATTTAAATTTAATTACTTGTATGACCACCCGATCCCTCAAATAAATGATGCAAAAAAAGGTTCTCGTCGTAAAGTAAATTAGATTTATGTTCCTCTACAATGCTTGGCTTGGCTTAAAGGATATTTTGTAAAGACAGTGTCAGGAGTCAGATTAACGTTAACTCGGATGACAGATACCATTGACATCTATTATTTCTGCTGTGAAATTTCATTTGCAGTAAAATGCTTTGGCCCTAAAATGTACTCACGTAGAACATGACAAGTAAAATGCCCGAGGGATTTCCAAGCAAAATCAACCTTCTCCACCTCAAGATAACCTTAGCAGTAAACTTTAATTTAAACATCTACCTTTTTAACAGTTGTTGTGGTACTAGTTAAATTATACATTTTAGAATGCCAGGTTTTAGCATTGCATAAAGTTTTCTCGTACTCTATACTTTAAAAAAACAGTTAACCATAACTTTATACTGCAGTGCACTTCTCACTTGCTTTTGTGACATTGTTACACTTACATACATTATTTAATGGGGCAGATGAAGTCATTAGGGATTGTCACTACTTAACTAAATGAATAACTTTTGTTCTGTAGACTTTATGATAGAAGGCCTTACGTTTATTTTCTAATTTGGCACAACTAACATTGCTTTGTCATTCCATGCATCCATTATATAAGAATCATTGCTTTTGGGTGGGGTGAGGGGTAGAGAAAATTCGTGATAAATAAACTATTTTACACATTATACGACTGAGATGCTTGTGATGCCATGTTATTTAGCTTTTCATTAGTTTCGGCTTTGTCAATGACCTATCGTCCTATCGTTACTGCTGAGTATGTGTCTATTTTGTTGTTTATTCTCAACTAATTTAATCTGTAATACTGTACTTAGCAATAATAGTTGAATTGTGCAATGGATGAGTACTAAGCAACCTCAGATCAGAATTAACTTGGAAAGAAAGTCATGACAAGAAAAGGTGAACCGCCCCTTTTTTCCCTTTTTTTTCTCGAATTGACGAATATTGTATTCGTCCGTTTGTGAAAAAGATTTTTGCCTTATGCACATATTCATCAAAATCCTTTAGCTCGTTGAAGGTTGGCGATGGCAATCCGTCTCTTTGTAGAAAGAATGCATCCATTGTATCAGAACGAATGGTGCAAGTGCTGAAAAATGGCCAATAATGGATTTGCCGGTTGATCAAAAAGCGACAAATTAATATTACATTTCTAACCAACTCGCCATTCACATTCTAAATATAAATTTTATTTTTCATTACACGTTCATCCATTAACAAAATGAAAACTTTTGCAACTACCAGTAGGCTCCATTTGAGGTACACTTAGCTCTTACTTCTGTGACAGCAGCATAAAGAAGCTATTTATTCATTTTAATATGATATAAAAAGCACATTCAATTACATTAATCTTTTTGCTGTTGATGCTATTGCTCAAGCATAAAATAAATTCCACCCTTCATTTCTGTATACCTTTGAAACGCCTAACAACAATTAAATGTTGTTACTATACCTAAACCTATATTTAATAAGCAATACCATCGGTTACCAGCATTTTGTTACGCCCACTCATATTTTGAATTACTCAGTTTAACACGCGCCATCTACAGACAAAAGGCTCATCATAAAAAGTGTAAGTCTGTTCCGTGTTTTAAATCACATAACTAGCTTTTGAAATACCATTTGCCTTTCTCACCAAATCCTAAATGAGTATTCATTGGTTACCCCGCGACACTTGTAGGTAAAATTTATAGTATTTAAAGGTCCGAATATCTCATTCGGAATGGTTACACTAGGATATCTGCACTATTTTTGCCCTTAGCTGCATCATATCAGCAATATTCTGCACAAGTACCTTCACGAATTTGATGATAGTCTTGTTCCTGCTCAAACCATCACTGGCAACAAATTCTTGTTGAACTGAAAACCAGTGTCCAAACAATTTCCTATCTATACTGCGTGGACACTGTCACATGCCAGGCACCCCAAAATCTATATGGGAAACACACGATGTTTTAGAGTACGTTTTAATTTACAATAATTTGGAATTTACGACAATTAAAGAAAATAATATCACAATTTTTATCGTATCTTTATTTTCATTTATATGTTTTTATTTTATTTTTACAACATCTTGAAATACAAACAAACACTATCAATATAGAATGATCATTATGATTGACTGCAAAAATAAGCTTCACATGGCTCTTTCTTTCAATAAAGAATTTCAAAGAAAGTAAAATGGCTTTGATCATATTTATTTAGTAAGGGTGGGGGCACGCTGGGATAAACCTAATTAAGTTCTCTCGTAATAGTTTCAATGTCATAAAAGTCTAATGTCTTCCTTCCATGCAGTCGCTAAGAATTAACTTTTCTTAACAGCTGGTTGGTAGTTCTATTATTCCAAAGCAAGAAATTCATTTCTAGTTTATAACTTCTTGACCAATAAAACGTTTAAAAGGTGTTTATCACATTCTGATAAATGACAGAGTGATGAAACCTTGACGTTCCAATGAACAGAATGCACGCAGAGGAAGAAGTATTGTGCAACGCATTGCATTAAGTTTACATGCAGCTGCACGCATCAATTGATACATTGTTTATTGCCATCAACATGCCAACTGATAACTGTTACTAAACGTTTTGTCCGTTTTCATTGTCAAAAGTCTATACAAAGAAATGGGAAAAGAAACACAACTTGCCTTTAACTATGCCTAGAGCAGTATTTTTTTTGTTTTCATCACAAGCCATTAATAACACAGCGCCTCTTTGACGGAACAATAGGGACTTAAGTGAGAGTGCCATTTAAGTCCAAACACACCAACAAATACGTCATTGTGTAGGACATTTTATGCATTCAAATAAAGATTTTTAAAGACAATACGACACTCTAAGTCATCATCTGTTAAATACATGATCATATGGTTAAAATTTCAACCTTATGGGTTTCCCTTTAACTTTTTTTAACCATAATCCTAAATTTATTAAAAGATTATTTCAACTTTCAATACAATTTACTCGTTATGATGTTGAAGTTATTTTTGAAAGAGAATACGATACTGGGTGGTCGTAATGTCTTTTAGTATGATGATAATGCAGTTCACATTGAGAATCGTATATTGATTAATGCTTTATGGTTTTATTTAGCAGTCGAGATAAACACTGTTTTTCATTTTAAAATAACAACAGTTGGTTTTTTTCCATCGCTAGTTGTCTGCACCAAAAAATGTCACTGACATCACTGCAAACAGCTTTGGTGTTCTTCACACTCTCTGGTAATCCTGCCAGAAGTATATATATTCTATAATCCTTGCTTCATAATATTCTCAATAATTTTTGTCTGATACGTTGACAACAGTGAGAACTACTTTTCATATGCCAACAAATATTAAACAGGGTCAGACATTAATCAGAACATTCACATTCATTATTGTTTTTATGGTTTTGTGTCATTCTGTATTGGTTAACTGCGACTATCAAATGTTATTATTTCATTAGGTTTCATCAAAAAAGCCCATTAGCTATAAGTAAGCAACAATGTGTTAATTTGTCGAGTGTTTTAACTAATTTTTGGAAGCTGAATGTAAGGACGAAACCAATTTGTCTTTATCTGGTACCATTTCAGAGTTGAAAAAATGCGGAGGACGGACAGACGGATGCACGGACAAAGTCGTTGCTACAGACTTCGCAGCCGTTTCGGATGTACAGAAGACTAAAAAGATGAAAAAACTGAAACAAAAACAGTTTAATGCAGCAACCTTACAGTAACCCGCAGGGTTCTGTCTGGGGCCAATTTTGCTCCTTATGTTCTTCAATGATCTTGACTGCAAAATTGATGACTACCATCAATTCAAATTTGCCAACGATCTTCATCCTGATCGACATCTTGTGACTGGTTTAATTGACTGTCTGTTACTCGTAGATGATCCTGTGCATGTGTTGGCCAGGAGTAATTCGTGGCAGTTACTCAAAAATGCCTTTCACAGGCTTGCCATTGCAAATTGTTGTTTTTGTCCGGTAGTGTGCCCATTAGGGTGTGGATTTTTCGAGTTTTAGTAAGCCCACTGGTGGAATACACAAGCCAGGCCTGGTCACCCTCACTCTTGGGTGACATTGACAAGGTAGAAAGGGTACAGCACAAATTTACAAAGCTCCTGCCTAAATTGCGAAATGTACGTATTGCCAGAAGAGGTCTAACACCCCTTGAACTTTGCAGATTGCATGCTGACCTTTTTTTAACCTTCCAGATTGTTCGTGGCTTCTTATCAATCGACTTACCTTTTTTCAAATTCACAGAATATAAGGCGACACGGGGAACACCCGTCTAAATTGGAAATACAATCAGCAATCTTTGCATTAAAGTCTGGCCTTGTGAGGATACACAATACACTAGTCTGAGAAAGAAAGAAAAGACTACTGCCCCGACTGGGACTCGAACCCAGGACATCTCGTTTACTAGCCGGGCGCTCTAACCACTGTGCTACCGGGGCGGGTACCGGCTACAGGCTCCAGCCGAGCTTAGTAGATGTTCAATCTTTCTCAGTTGTGAGTTGTGAGTTTTTTCACTCTTATGTGGTTATAACCTGATTTATTATTCTTATTATAATACATAACCTTCCCTTGAACCTTTTAGGTCTGCACTGTGAGAAATTTAAGAGCCACTGCTCAAAAAACCCTATTTTGAGCAAAAAATCTGATAGGCCGACACGACAAATGTACCAAACTTTTTATGGATTTTTCCAAGGATTTTTTCGTTTTGTTTCTTTTGATTTGATTTCACCTGTATTTCATTCTTTTAATTTTTTTCTTTTTTTTCTTTTTTGTGGATTTTTCATTTCGATTGTTGTATAGATTTTATTTCCAAATTATGGACAAAAAGCCAAACATCCACCTAATTGGAAAGCACAAATGATACTGCACATGAAACTTCACAACAAAGATCGATGTCTGTAGTTAACTAAAACACTAAAAATTAAGTCGAAGAATAACCTTTATAAAACAAAACGTTGTAAGACTTTGTGAGTGTGTGAGGCTTCAACAATAGTTGCCCCAAGACAGGGCAAAAGCTCACAAGAACATTGATACACAGCATTTATTTAATGTGCCTTGTTCACCTATAAGCGTAACAACACTATGTGTGTGATATAGAATGATCAACAGTAAAAGGTACTCTTGCTAACTTACTATACAATTGATTAAACCCATAAAAATATGGAGGTACCAGTCCTAACAAGATAAACAGATAGCACCCATGTTGTTAAGTGACGTCTTGCTGTAGGACGTAATCAAATCACGTTGACGTGCAAATCTTCAAAAAGCTTTTTTCACCTTTGGTGTACTGGAAAATTTTTAATAATGTTCATGGCTCTTGCTGAATTAACTGTGGTTGTGTAGGCTTCTAACTGTAAACCTATTTTATCTATTGGTCCTTTGTAAAGGATCTGGGTTTGGCTAACTAAAATATTATGGTTTGTAGCTGTAGCATGCTTCACAATGGCATACTTTTGATTATCACGGCCTATGGCTCGTTCATGATCCAACTTAAAAGTTTTAAAATCGTAGTTAAAGCATTAAAAATCACTAAACGAGAGATTTGCACACAAAGTTGCACTGACTCTAGATCGCTATAGAATTTGATCCTTGTGTCACCACCAACAGCAATGTATGATTAAAAAAGTATAATATTTACTACATGTATTACTAGATATCTTACTAAAATTAGTAATACTTTGTATTCTAACATTCAGCAAAATTTGATTGCTTCCTTACTTCAATTTAAAGCCCAATAATCAGCATTTTCTCTCCATGCTACTCTGCAAATGTTCTCCAAAAGTATATCAGCCTTCAATGTTCACCCGATTCCTATATGTAAATTGAGAGACTTTAATTCAGCCAAAGTAACTTTGCTTGATAAATAAATTGCAACGTGCCTTAATTCACAGCTGACCCTGTGCAATTGTTTCAAAAAACGTATGGATCCATATAGATCTCCAAGCAACTCTGTGTAAATTCTACCCTAGAATGGGGGACCTTTAATGTTCAACATAATTATGGCAAGGATGTGGGACGTGATTTTGTTTCTGTCTGACATGTAAACATAATGGTTATGTGCTTACTTCAATAGTGACTAAATTGCAGATTTGAAATCAAGGGTAGGTTTATTTCATGTTATCATTTCATTGAATTAACTTTATTATTTCCATTAAGTTGTGTGCGGTTACATTCATCGTTAATTGTTTCGAAAAACGAACAAATCCTATTGAGCTCCATAGTTTCTAGGATTGTATATGGTAACTGTATTATCAGAGGTGCAGATTGAACTACTTTTGCAGTTAAAGTTCTGGTGATTAAAATTAAACACCGCAAGGGTCCATGGTAGTGCTGTGCGCATGCATTGTTGCATCTTTCATGGTGAATGCCTAGTCTCCTTGCCGCATTGCATGTTGTAGCAATGTGACATTTTGATGCCATTAGGTGAAACTTTGAAAATTCTTGTGCACTCACAAACTCTAAAAAGCACTGCCTGCCATTTGTGCTTACGTTTTAGGTATTCTTTGGTAAATTGGTTATTCCACCTTGGGACTGTCCTACAACCGTTTAAAATTGCTGTTGTAGCGGCATAGCGGTCACAGCCAATAGTGATTTCCGACTTCAAAGTGCTCTTGTGATCTGAAAGAGTACGTCGCGAGCTTTCTTACCAGGCTAAGCGTGCTTATTTTGGACCATTAGGTTGGTCACAGGAACACTTTTAGTCGAAAATCATTTAATAAAGCAATATTAAAAAGGTGAGCTCATTACGATATTGGGGGTCAATTCAAATCAGTATTTTTCATTGCTATTTATTGTGCATGAGTTTATGGAGCAGTTCGGCTATATTGAACACGAAACACACAAAACAATGCAAAAAGTGAAAACCAAATAATTACATGTGTAATTGAACCTATCTCGTAGTAGAGTACGTGCTACTTATTGTTAATATCACTTACCTCCGATTCATCTTGTGCAACAATGTTACTGTCTTCACTGTCATCACTGTCTTCTACAGCTTCTTGAGCTGCATTCGTTGGATTGTAACTAAACCGTAGCACCTATATTGTCTATATGACATTTGCAGAAAACTGTACAAGGCAACCCAACATTGATGCATCTGCATCTGCTATTTGAACATGGACTACGGCTGGAACAGTTGACAATTGCAACCTGCTATGGATCCACAGACGATAATTCATTTATCTCCGATATCACGATATCTCCTGTGGCAAACGCGAACAGCACATAAGTTCAGAAAAACACTACTGAAAACTAGACACCATTACTCCAACAACAGAAACAGTCCTAGTAAATGTAAAACGAGCCCATTACCAAACTTCAATATGGAAATCTACCACTAAAGAAGGCCCACCATTGGTAGATGTTCTTGATCACAGATGGGATCATGACGAGCTAGTGAAGATCCTTGTGCTACAAAATTTGCCACCATCAACACCGATTGCTGCAGAGGAGGTTGCGCAGATGGTGTCTTGCTACTGTTCCAGCAATAATCCATGTTTAAATAGTTTTTTGCTTGAATGAAGCTGAAGACTAAGGCTTACACGAACTTGATTTTGATAGCACATTTCAAAGTCTACACAATTACATAGATACAGGCTAAAAGAAAATCATACTGTGCACGGGTAGCTGCGAGCACTGGGGCGTCAGATTCAATAGGCGTCTTGGTCCCAGCTGTACATCTCTGACTTCCTACAGACCCGGGTTCGATCCTGGGAAGGGAAGTGTATATGTACGGGTTTTTCTCCGGTTATTTCCCACCCGTTGTACGAGGGTTTCCTCCGGGTACTCCAGTTTCCTCCCTCCTGCAGCAAAAAAACAACTGTTTACGATGGTGATTTCTTCCACTTAACATCTGCCGCTTGGGCCTTCAAAAAGCTGTATCGCTTAATGGCTGACAACCTCTATTCTATTCTACATTCCATGTATGGATACTTTGTTGGTATTTAACATGTTGTGGAAAAAATGCTCTACACAACAAAAACTGATCCTTTAAATCAAAAACAGTTCTAAAACTTACGAAAAACTAATGACAGACATACTTTCGACTATGTGTAGACACCAATCTGCTGAAACTTTTTATCGAGCGATAACGCTCGACAAGAGGACAATTTTTTGGTTTCACAAATAAATGAGAAATATGTTTTGATTTCCATAGCATATCAGAACAATTCAAAATTATTTTGAGATTAAAATTTTCCAATATCACTGACCGGTGTTGGAAAGGTTATATAGCCTGTGAATTCTACTAATCAATATATTTATTATAGTTGCTAATTCTATTAGCGTGTTGTGAAATAGGATGTTGAGTCGCCAAAACTGAATAAAGAAGACGCATGTGGTCAAAACTGTTAATGCTCACAACCGATACTTACGAATCAAGAATTTTTCAAGATTTACTGATCTGCAACCCACTCAATGAGGTGAATCTATCCAAGTGTAAGTCACATTCTTCAATTTTCATTACAATCCATCAAGAATCCGTTTTTGAAATATGTCCAAATTCTCGAATGTTTCTTTATGCAAAGCATCCAATTCCCGGATCCCAGAATCCTGGGATTGATACCGACTAGTTTTTAGTCCCGAAAATCGCGGAATAGTAACTTCCTAAATCTTGGGATTTTCAGGATTAAAAGTTGGATAAATTAATGTAAAAATACGTTATTACTGATTCTCATTTCATGAATGCTAGTGTTGCACAAAGTAAAATTATAAAATTGCACTCGACAATAAAGAAAAATAAACAGTTAACAGTTATTCCCTTTCCGTTTCCTGTCGTCTAGACTTTAGGCTAACTACCATGAGTATATATATTGCTCCTACGATACTTGATATACTCCTGTAAATAATAATAATAGCGTCTTAGTATCAGTTAAACGATGGCGCACGGCAACAAAGCATCGTCTAACATATTTGGACAACGAAGATTTGCGTAGTTAGTAAACGAGCCATTATTTTGACAGCATAGCGAGCCATTGTTGACGGGAATGTTCCAAGGTCCAATTCAGTTTTTGAAACTCAGTAACTGCAATAAATGCCTTATTTGTTTATTTTAATCAATTTTAACTCTTTCCTTTGGGTCTTTCTTCGGCTGTATAAATACATTATTTTGTAAACAATGACACGTAAATATTAATACGCAAACGTTGATAGTGGTGATAGGCTAGATTTACTTACGTTAGTAAGAACCAAAGACCTTCGTTTTCTTACTTACGTAAGTAAGAACCCCATGGCTTTGTTTGCTATGCCTAGATTCTTTTTTATTATTATAAAAATTATTAGTTGTTAATTTAGAGTATGAAATAGTTTAATAATACTTTAGGAACGATTTGGGATTCATAACTATAGACATTGATTGTATTTTTAATACTTAAGAACTAAAGATCTTCGTTTTCTTACTTACATAAGTAAGAAACCCATGTCCAGCCATGGTTCTTGCTAGTTGTAGGACAACCGTTTCCTTGTTGCGGCTGTGTGTCTTCATGATATAAATCCACTGCTGTAACAATTGTCCAACAATGAAAGAGTTGTACAAATTCTAGGATGAGGATGGAACTTACATATTTTTCACTGGCGTGTGAACACCATGAAAGAAAATAGATAAATATGCACTTGTTGAATTTGTCTTTTTCTTTGGCACCAGAAAGAGAAGTGAATCTAACTAGCAGCTACAAACACACACAAAAAATATTTAATGAATACATTTTATGCCGTGTTAATGCAGATTCATTGCTCATCATTTAAATGCTTGGTTCTTTACTAACCAATTTGACAATTCTCATAAACTCCAATGCATCTCATTTCTCGCCTGTTACTAACCATGGCCCTGGTTTAATTCATATACAGTCTAGTACTCGTATTGGTTTATCAAACAAGTTATTAAGATTTTATTTGCTCACGAAAATTGTAAAAAAGTGGATATCAGAATTTGAATTTGAATTTCAGGGGAAGGAGCTAACAATGACAAAATTTAATCTTGCTTTAAAGTAAAATTTGCTTTATTTTTGTAGCAATATTTTTGTTCTTGGAATTTGGTATATTTTTTAATTCTCAAGTTTAAACTATACAGTTTTCTTGTGTTTCTATTCATAGTTTCGATTTGGACACGCCAGTTGTTTGTAAATTCTGTTTCCTGTGAACCACTCGAATGATGCCACATACAGAATAGCCACGAAAATGTACTAAGTTACTTCTTTGTTAAGTACAAAGATTAGCTAAAGAATTGCATCAGGGTGGGATGGTTATAGGCGATTGCTTAACATGTCTAGAATTTTACGTTGTTTTTAAAATAAGATGTTGCTCAGTGGTTCATTACGGCCTTGAAAACAAAGAGCACAGGAATGTAGTTAAATTGATAAGAAATATTCTCAACTTTGATCAACCAGTCAATATTAACTTATTCGTAAGTTGAAATGATTGGAAAACCGTTACGGATTTATTTTTAAAATATTTACCGTAATTTTTCTTTCAGAAAAAAAAACGTATTAAATGCGGGGCGTAGACCTACTTTAGTTCGTTCTTTAAACCAGCCAAAACGTAGATTTGGTCATTATACGAATTAAAATTAATCGTCCTCTTTGTCTGGGTAAACTCACAAAAACACACACTTTCAGAAATGTTAAAATAATTAGTGAAATGTGTGGCATACGAAATGAAACGGACAGTCGGGCACTTCCATTATGAGCTGAAGTCTACAATGATAACTATTCAGGTTATTTAGCTTTTTATGCCAAATGGTGATTAGGAACAGTGTGAGAGTGTCATCCTAAATTATTTTATAGTACAACATGAATAGACATTAGTAATAGGTTGGGTATCTTACTTCTTCGAGACTGTGGGCGTTGGAAATTTCGAAATGGGACTACCCATCAGGAATTGTTTGTCTTGCTGGAAAACACTAATAGTGAAATACCACAAAAGCCGTAGCAAAAATAAACTCTTTAGTGTTAATTTATTCCTGGTCATCTTAATCAATTTTGTACATTGGAACGGAAAGCAGGTATGTCGAATGCTTTCCAGTTATAGTTTAGATGATTTTTTAGCTTCAGTCAGGTCATTAATACAAGAAAGTGAGTTCGGTACCATATGTTTGCCTTTTGTTGACAGTTTTGAGAAATGAGCAACTAATTTACCAAGCGGGTGGTATCGCACGTGTTTACCACTAGTAATGAGCCACAAGGGTGTATTTAATACATACAAGAGGAGGAGCATGAAATTCTCGTTGGTACTGACTGATTCACGAATTTTTTACTTAGTTTCTGTTATTCGTTCAATCTAGCCAAAAAATATTTTGTAAGTCCTGAAAGTCATCACAGGGATTATAGACCAATATACCGTACATCGTCGTTACTTAAAACCCCCAAGATTTTAGGTTTTTTTTTTGTTTGGCTGAACACGGTGCTGCTATTATCCAAGCATTAAGGTCATTTTTAAGTTTTTTAACAACGATAATTTTTCTTAAGTGTTAGGGAAATTAATAAATTCCGAAAATATTATCATCAAGAAAGAACGGATTTGGGGTAAGCATGGATATATAATAGTGGCAGTTGCATACAGGCAACAAATAATTGTGCTGCATCTCGTGAGTCGACTAAAGAAATGAGTGGCAGAATGGAATCGAGTTGCATGCACATCCACAAGGTGAGAGACCCATAATTTGTTAAGGAAAAGCCAACTTTTGGTGTGAATCACTGCCATGCTCTCATGGGAAAGGGTGCGAATTAACAATTGGATATTTCTAAATGAGATGCTGTTGTGAATGGAGAAATCATTAAATTGGTGAGCGTTGAACCAAAATGGAATATTACTTCTGTAATTGTGAAGGAATTTAGCTAAATTTGAAGGAATATGTAAATTACATCAAATTTAGCTAAATTCCTTCATTGAAAAAAAACATAAAAATTTTAACTTTATCATTTTTTGGAAATATTTCCTTTTTATTTATTTAGTCAGCAAAAGGATTATAATTGACCAAAGAAAGTTACTGTTTTCAGTAGCATAAAAAACTAAAAGAGGCAGTCATTCGAATAACCGTAATGCAAGTCTAGCGCGTGTGCACAACAGAAGATGTAATAAAACAGGATTAATGTCAAATATATTGTCAATAGTAAAAACGTGTACAGTTTATGACATTTATCAGGAAGTCATTACATCTTTCTATAAGTGAACGACTTCTTTCACCAAACCCTTTTAGAGTTTTGTTTAACAGTGAAATGCTAAAGATAAGAGTGGCATTAAATTCTTATAAGCCACGCGAAGGACTTTTGTCTTCAATAGTATAAATATCGGGTACTCGGCCACTGAGTTTCTATTCAGCCAGTCATTAGCAGAACTCTTCAACCAGCTCTCCCATCGTTTAACAGCTCGGTAAGTATGTCTTCACGTGCGCTACCTAATTTTAGCTATACTTTTTATATCCAGATAATTAAATGGAGAACGTACGTCCATTATTACATGGTAGAAATGCGAATGCACCATTCTGATAATTTGAGAAATTTGACTGTTTGATTTGTTATTAAACTACCCTACTTTATAGGCCTAATTATTTTTTCTCTGCCTTGTAGTATAATTTTTATTTAGTGCTCAATAAGCATAAGTACTTTTCATTTTTACAGAATCTGATTTACGAAGTGCCTAATACAAATAAATTATTGGGGCAGCCAGGCAGTACCCCTCTGATTCCTTTGACTAATGATCCATGAGTAGTCTTATATGGAGAGAAACATTGAAAAACGATGTTTTATGAACTATATAAAAGTTGAACATTTTTTGATATTTTTAATGTTAAATTCATTTATTTACGCTAATTTTTTTTCATTACTGCTCTCTAGATGTACATTAATTTAATTGTGCAATTAAGAAAGTTTTCTATGATGGGGTATTTATTTTTTCTTTTAAGTTCAGAGTTACACTTAAAAAATTGTAATTAAAATAAATAAGCAAACGTTTTAGCTTGATTACCCATGAAGACGGGAATTCTAGGCAGCAACAAAATTAGTTTTCGAGCCTGTTATTTTAACTTATCGTTGTTTTTATTTCTGTTATCTATGCACATACGACTTAATAACTTAATTATTAGCGTCATTAATTTTTTTGGCAAAGCATAGCGTAGCCCATAACGAACACAAGATTCCAAAATGTTGGTTGGTTGGTTGCACTTTTCTAGTCTGTTCAACTAAAGGTCAGATTGCTATGAAATTTGGTACATAGCTTGATACCACCAAAAGTATTGCTGAGCTATAATTTAATGTAAATCACCCAATTATTATGGAAGAAATTAGAGCATTTGGAATTGATTTATAACACTCACCATTGTAAATTTGGAATCCTTGATTCATGAATAGTACAATTGTCAAACAACAAAATCAAGTACATTGAGCTAATGTACGAATTTTGGTACACAAGTCATTATTAGAAGTACAAATCGACTAGACAATGTAGACATGAAATTTAGTATAAAAATTAGTCTTTGCAGCAGAATTCGTATCAGCCATGGAACTCCCATGAAATACCACTCCAATAGCCAACAGTGCCCCCTGTGCTCCTCCCTGAGACTTGATGAACAAATTCTTGAAAATCACGCTAAAAGCATGAAATTGGTACAAAAAGTCATTCTTACCAATACAAATCTACCCAGTCATTGAAATCCCCAACACACCCCCCCTCCCCGCCTCCCCCTGAGGATTGGCCAACAAATTCTTGCAGATCGAGCTAAAAACGTGAAATTTTGTCCACAAGTCATCTTCTTAGCAGCACAAATGAAATCAGCCATGAAACTCGCATGAAATACCTCCCAAGGGCCCCCTGTGTCCCACCTCTGCCTTCTCCCAGAGGCTACCAACAAATGCTTGCAAATCGATCTACTAGCATGAAATTTAGTACACAATACATTCTTAGCAGAACAAATCGAACCAGCCATGCAACATCCAGGAGGATTGATATTTCAATCCACTCCACCTGTAATAGGCCCAAGCCTGTTTCCTAGTACCAGAGTCAGGGTGAGGAACAGAGAGAGCTATTCCAAATAACACCCATCCCAGTGAATATCTGCCGAAGACTATGCAGGCCCACTGAAAGTAAGACTGGGAGTGATGACACAAGAAAAACCGAAAGGACTAGAAGATTACTCAAAAATGAGTATTTTCCGTGTATGATGAAATCATTGTGATTGTTCTTGATTGACTGAAATATCGGCTGACTTTTATACATGACTGCATGGTTTTCATTGGTTTATTCTCCTTTATTATTATAGTACTTTAAAATTGCACGGAATATAGGGTTCATGTCTTTTATAGATGTATAGTCTGTTGATGAATTGTAACTGGGACACAGAAACAGCCACCATTTATGTGTTTCATTTACTTTTTTTGCCTATTCATTTTAACTTATTGCAATTTCTTATGAGTCGAGCAAAACCACTATTTTATTTATTTGTTTTTCTTTTTTCTTGGAGCCATTTGCAGTCTGAAGCTGTCTCATGGTGGTGAAGATGAGCTTTCTCTGTTTTGAGTCTAAATGGACATGTTTACAACAATCATCCCTACGCTAAACATTAATAACCATAAACAATAGTTTAATAACACTACCAACAATTCTAATTTTAATATTCATTTGGGTAAAGTTGGATACATGCTTGGGCTTCGTATATAGCTTTGAATTCCCAAACAGTTCATTGCGAATTTTAGAATAAGAGTCGCACGACTTTTCCATGCTGTTGAAAGACATTTTATTGCCGTTATCAGCAGAAGGTTGCTGAACAGCGGCCATGATGTTCAAAGTTCCCAATGAACGGATGGAGCAATTTTCAGAAGAGGCCATCTGTATTCCGTTACCAATTAGCATATACGATCTTCTATCATTTAAGCAACCTTGCCTCAGCTGTCACCATACATCTGCCAATGAAAATTAATATTCCTTATGAAATATGAAAATATCAGTAATATTTATGAATGAGATGAATTATACCTCATAAATAACTGATGGGCTGATGACAGCAAAGTGACATTCTTGTACACTAGTCCTGGAATCCTGTGAAAGGTTACCAAAGCATTGAAACCCGATTGAAATCAAAGCATTCATATTGTTTTAGTTTTTAAAGTTCAAAGAGCAATAACAAAAGTGTATTTTGGGGATATTTATAATGTTAATAGTGCCAAATACAGATGCAAACCTATTTACGTTGCCTTTTGGACTTATATGTCAGACTGCCTGAGCGGGGAATCGAACCCAGGACCATTGGAACCAAAGGCCAAGGTCCTACCACTGAGCCAGACTGACACGGCCCAGCGGTAGGACCTTGGCCTTTGGTTCCTATGGTCCTGGGTTCGATTCCACGCTCAGGCAATCTGACATATAAGTCCAAAAGGCAACGTAAATAGGTATGCATCTGTATATAGTTATTTCTTGTGAACCTTTGGCTTTCCCGTCTGTAATGTTAACAGTGAATGACATTTCAACGATTATGTACCTAGATGGCTAAAAATGTATAAGAAAATTATTTTTAGGAAATCGTAAACCATCATTGGCAATTGACCCATAATTTCCTCATATCGTTCCTTCTACTCCTTAGAAAGAAACCAAGTGTTAACTAACTTATCGAAAAAACCAAGACACACAAAATAAGGCCTCTCTTAACAATGTACAATTCCTTTGTTAATTTTTTTCAGATTCTGAAATGGCATGTGCAGTTCAATTCTTATTTGTTGCGATAGCTGTGTGTTGTGTAGCAGAAGGAATTGCTGTTAACAGTGTCTCCTCCATTAAAGAAAGAGGAGACAGTACTTATGGCCATGGCTCGTATGGCTCGTATGGCGGTGAGTAAATTGCTTCGTTTTTTTCATTTTCAAGGCATAGTAACATAGGCTTGCATTTTTTTGCTTAAATTATGACAGCAATAAGTAAACTTAAATGCTTTCTTCTAAATGAATTTATGCTATGTGCAAAATTTCTTATATAACTCTAAAGAAGTATTTGTTTGACTGTAATCATGCACTTGCCTCGTAGTGAGCAAAAGAGAATATGCCAGAAAAATTTTTACTAGTTTGACAACTCTACAGAATACTGATACCGAACCTGAGTTAAGTTAATAAAAAATTTTTTAAATAAATTAGAAAAAAGTGATCAAATTTATTAAAACAAATAAATAAATTATAATAGTGAAAAACTGATAATTTTTGATAACACTTTGGAACTAGACGAGATAAAGTCATGGGTTATCAACATTTAATGGATATTGATGGGTCTTAATTTTCATGGCCAGTTTACAACTGAATAGCAAATGGAAAAAAGTACTAAGTAAGCCTTTTGTAGATTTTGAGTTAGAATTGAAAATGGGTTCTAGTGTACTGGCCCCACACAACATTCAAAAGGGTACTAAGTCAGTCATCCCGGAAGTCTCTGGTAGCCTAAGCTAAATGTGAAAAAGGTACCACGTCAGTGAATGCTGCTGATTTTTGCTGTTACACCGCCTGCATGAAGTTACAACTTGACCAAATTCTGAAAAGGTTCTAAGTCGTATAATCCATAACTCAATATTGGTGTTTAAAGTAGTATAACATATTGTTAAAAATACTATGTACCTCACGTAATTACAGCTTATTTTTTGTTGAACAATGGTCAAACATTTCATATTTATAGAAAAAATTGACGTAACATGGAAAAAGGTCACTACGTCACTTAAAATCTGCAAAAGGGACTAAGTCAAAATGGTTGATTATTTTTTAATAAACTTGCATACTGACCAAAAAAAAAGATGGCAAACTAGGGTTGGCTGCACAACGGTTTTACACTGCGCCTAAAAGAATTTTGCACAATCCCTAGGTTTGAATGTGGAAGGTTTTTATTATTTACTCAATTTTGTGTTTTTGTGACATGGTGCCTTTTCATAATTACGATTCAATTTAAAATTTGTAGCTAACAATTTAAAATTAAGAATTGTAATAACATCAATGGGTACACAGACTTCCTCTGACAAGGCATCAAGCCCTGCAATGCTAACGAAAGCAAATTATTCATTTTCAGCCAATTTGAGTTTTGACTTTGTTCACAAGTAAAAGACATAAAAATAATGGAGAGCACAGCACTACTGCGATACTCACCCAGACTCCAATTTCAATTAACTCTGGGTGGGTGTGGAAGTAGTTTCATAATTTTTATGTTTTTTTTTTGTGTGAACAAGGCCATTACTTGACTTGGCTGAAAATCAAAGCTTAATTTTGGTACACTTTGCAATGTGTTCCAACAGTTCCTATACAGCAACAGTTCCTTTATCTGAAGCTAAGAGTCGAATGACTTTTTTTTTTAGCAATTATTACTTGTAAATGAAATATGGATCAGAAATCAGTCATATCAGTATCATGATCCTATTATTGTTTTGTATACAGATTTGATACGAATTCGTAGCCTATGACATGAAAGGTTGTGACATCTGTAGTATAATTTAAATTTATTTATGTTATAATTTCACTGCTACCACTTATTTCATATCTTTCTTTACGTTTTATTTCTTCTGCGGAAAATATAAAGATCATTCATTCTAAAAATACTTTATGCCACTTTGAGAACTCGCTTCAACATTATTACAGGTATATTTTCCTAAATTAAGCTAAAACAGTTCCTCTACGTGTTTTCTAAATTTATTTATATTTTTTTTATAGATTTCTACTTTCAAGTATCTAATTTGTTCCCCTCTTTGTTGTTGACTGCACGAAATTTTACATGTCATTTTATTGCATTTATTTCTGAATATCTGGACATCACAAGGTAACAAAAGGTATCAAACAAAGTTATCACAAGGTATCAAATAAACTTACTAACTTATAATTTCCCTTGTTACAACCCAACATTTTAATTCTCACAACGTTATGCAGCTCTTTTGGAATTTTTTTGAAGTGAATTTCTTCTAAAAAATTCTAAAAGAGCTGCATAACGTTGTGAGAATTAAAATGCTGGGTTGTAACAAGGGATTATTATAAGTTATAAGTTTATTTGATACCTCGTGGTACCTCTGTTTGATACCTTTTGTTACCTTGTGATGTCCAGATATTCAGAAATAAATGCAACAGAATGACATGTAAAACTTCGTGCATTCAACAACAAAGAGGGAAACAAATTAGATACTTAAAAATAGAAATCTATAAAAAAAATATTAGTTAGAAAACACGTAGAGAAACTGTGAAAAAAAAATTAATGTAATTAATGCCAAACTTGCATTTTGTGAAAATTTTTGAATACTTGAAAATAAAACATACTGCGTGATTCCGTGATAAAAACTTACATTTTGTATGGTGTATACTATTATACAGTCAGGTAAAAACAAAAGAAATTAGTAAGCTACAAAATATTGAAGATAAACTGGCAACAATTTTTTTTGGAAAATTATTCCTACAATTCTGTTGCTGCAGTTTACTACAAGAAAAATGTTGAAAGAAAAAGATTGAGAAACGAAACATTAAGGCTAAGGCTTAGGCTACAACACAAAGAACATTAAGTTATACCAACAAAGAAATTAGGATGACGACAGCCACACCTCTACATTTCAAAGTGTTTGGAACAAATTCGTTTAAATTTGTGGGACTTACACAAAATTTGAGTAATAAAGAAGGAAGTCAAAGACTGGTTAGTAACCGACTCAATGTTTTGATAAAACTGAAATTCTAAATTGGAAGTACGGGATATATTCAAGTTGTGGTTGACATGTGTTTCTTGTGTTTTTGTATTTATGTAAACAAACAAAACATACAATTACCACTCTCGAAGAAAATTCCTTTAATTCAATTTTTTTGAGAAACCCTATCGAACTACAGCACTGTTTCGGAGAGATATTGCACTACTAAAGTTTAAAATATAAAGACTACACTAGACAAAAAATAAACCTTAAAATATTGTTTATAGTTATTTTTGGTTGTTTTTATAGTTGTACTAGTTCTTAGTTTCGTTTGGTAGCTCAGGTAGGACATTTTCTAGTTAAGAACACTGTGAATGTGCAGATGTAAC
This sequence comes from Lithobius niger, assembly GCA_023313725.1. Taxonomy (NCBI): domain Eukaryota; kingdom Metazoa; phylum Arthropoda; class Chilopoda; order Lithobiomorpha; family Lithobiidae; genus Lithobius; species Lithobius niger. The sequence goes on from JAHWFP010028480.1 coordinate 219,139, forward strand.
CTTATGCACACTGCACAGTTGTGATCTTCAGGTAGGGACCATTTAGTGCTACATTATGTTCTATAATATAGTATAATCTGAATCCGTAAATACTTTTGTTTTCTAGAAAATGAAAAAAAAAACATAAGTGACTATTTTTTGGGCATATTCATAATAAAAATTAAACTTTTACATTTCCAAACCCAATAAGGCCTTTTTTTCGTCAACATTAAAAGAGGCATGGTAGTAAAAATATTGAGCTTGCGTTCAAAATAAATATTACCTGCTTTAAAATAAAATACTTCTGCTTCAAAAATTAAACATCCGCAAACTGGCTTGAAAAGCAAATATATAAACTGATATGTGGTTTTTTTCGTGTACTGTGTATACAGCATAAAAAAACTCCATTGCCCTTCTTTAGTAGTATTTACCTGTGCCTCCAAGTAAAACTAATAATTTAAAATAAAAAATGTGCAGTAGTGCTTTTATTTTTTCTAAAAATGTTTTCCCTTACATTTTAGTCACCGGTTAAAAGTTGTACTTTAGAGTCATCATATTTTGCTCGAAAATCATTTTGGTTTCCTAATATATTTTGCAATAGTTCTACTGAAAATACAAAGAAAAATTAAAACGGTAATTCTGACTTTGCTTTTAATAACGCCACTTTTTGGGTGTATTTTAAGTTTATACTATTCAGCAAAACAAAACAGTGATTTATATTTTTGGCTTACTTGGTGTCATAATCAAAATGGCTTAATACACAGTCTTATGTTTGGTTAAAAAATACCACTGAATTTCTGAAGAGTAAATGACATTTTCTTTCAGTTAAGTTAGGCTTGATTTTGTTTTGTCTATAACAGAGTAGCTCAACAATGATTTCAATCAGGAAAGTTGAGGGTATTTTTCTATTATGCTAACGCATTTCCTATGATTTCAAGTTGATATTTTTTGTACTTCACATAGTTTATCCATTTAATTTCCAAGTTTAATAATTGGTGGTCATGCAGAATGCTTATTGGTGACATGGTTAGCCTGAGCCGATGTATACTTAAAAACGAGATTTTTTACATTTCTTATTTTGGTGTAGTCTTATTTTGAAAATATTCATTAAGTGTGAATAAAAAATCTAGAAAACATGCTGGAGGGGTAGGGCAAAACTTGTATTTAATAACATGGTCAAATTTAAGTGGCTAAATGGCTGACAATTACTATTTTTTAAACAGTCATTGGTTAAATGCTCTTTAAATACTACCGAGTACAGTTCACGACAAATTTTCAATCATTGAACAAAACAAGTGAACATTCTTAATTGGTAATGTTTTGTCTACATGAAATTTACCAAAATATTTTTTTCGTTCATGCTTACAGGAAGCTATAACAAGGGTAAGAAACACGTGTTATTACTATATTTTTCAAAGTTTTAAGGTGTACTAGTGGTTATCTAGATATAAATTATCAAATATTATGTGGGATTGACTGTTTGAATGGCTATAAAGCTTTTCTTTAAAAGTCTAAATTTTCTTGATGGAAAGGCATTGTGGTTTATAAAAAAGTGTACGTCAAAGTGTGGATAAAATTCATCGAAAAACTTTGAATGTAATAGATACATCGTCATGTTTCCATTTTAGCATATTGTCATGTTATGTTGATATCCAAGGGTTTTCAAGTTTCTTTTCAATTTGACTTTACCTTCAAAGGAAAAATTGTTCAGAGTTTTAACAATTACCCTAAAGTAACTGAAGAAAAGCAATGTACCTTACGATTTTATTTTTTCAAACTCGACTATAATAAAATGTAAAACTAGAAAATCATCAAGCATTGAAGTGTTATTAATAAATACTAATAAAGAAAACTATAAAGTCAGTGGCGTATATAATATTCAGTGTCATTAATTATTACTCGTGAAGTAATCGTTAAATTTTGGTTCATGAATTTTTACGTGGACATCCATCAGTCCACCCTTCGTTAGCAATTTCCACTACTAAAGTGCTTGGAAAAGAAGGACGGAAAAAATTCAATTATGAAACCTCTCATAACTCAGAGTAAATCGAGTCAGTAAAGCTTAAGAAGAATTAGCCAATGTGGAAGTAAAGCATGGTAGTAGTTAAAACGTCACTGAACAACACTGAATAACACGTCAAAATTAACCCTTTTGCTTTCTAGCACTACAGTCCTGGCTGGAATTGATTCAAACCTCCAAGAATAAATATGAAGGCTATAAAAGAAAAATGGAGAAATTAAAACTTTATTTTTATTGAATAAAACCCAATCCCATCAAATAATTAGTGTGGAAGGGAACACTCGACCAGGGTATTAAATTTCACTTCGTAATACCTGTTACTCAATGTCAGTAGGAGTACAAAAATACTCTTGTATTCATGTTCGAGGGTGCATAAGAGGGTATTCGCTACAACTTGGGTGATACAGTGTACTCTTGGGCTGTTTTGTATCGCTGATGCATTTGGTGAAGAATACATTAGACGTTAATATTTCAGATGTTACAATCATCAAAATGCTTTCAAAATCTTATCAGAGATATACATATTCAAACCATAGATGTACTTATTCTTACCATAGATTTGGGGTTTGTTTGATATCTTTGTAATGTGTGGCACAGTAGTAACTCGGACAACTGCACTGTGACTGGGGTTGGAACTAATGACCTAGCTGTCGCTGCCATTAAGCTTCAAACCCCCCTCTTACCATAGATGTATTTGTTCTTACGTGGTGTAGGTATTTTAAAGAAAATTTTTCACACAGTTACTACAGCAAATTTATTACAGCCAGTTACATTTATTATAATGTGTGCAATGAATCAATGAATTTTGGATAATGTCATAACTATACAAAATCTATGTAAACTATGAAACACCTGGAAACCTATTTGACAGTAATTATTTCTAAATCTCGTTCAAACCTAAACAAATGATGGAATTATAAAAACAAGCCAAAGTTGCTTTGTCTCGTGTAATTAGAAACAATATTTCACGAGCTATTTTTGTGTGCTAAATTATCCCATGTTTCTGCATTCAACATTTCACCTATTTTTGACAACTATTTCCGTCACCAAGTCTATTTTGAAAGGTTGTCTTCCAAATATTCATTCCATGTTTGCAGAACCCTGCAAATACGATGGATAAAAGCGTGGTATCAACGAAGTTTTTAATTCTATATGTAGTTTGAAACCGTTATTAGTTATTTGATACCATTTCCACAAAGTCTTTGCCTTATAAGATACTAACAAAATCCACAAAAATCAGCATCAACTGATCACAAGATTTCATTACAGTATGTAATATCATAATCTGATTACACGATTACCTTTAATTTATAGAAAATTTAAAAAAGCCTTAATTAAGGAATTAAATCAGGATAAATGTTGTCTTGCATTCTTTGACCTTACCTTTGCACACAATAACTTGGAGCTGGTATCACCATTAAAAGCCATTCAGCCTCAATTCCCCCCCCCCCCATTAAAAGCATGGTTTCTAAAAATATGTGGGCCATTGTTTCCAAAGCAATGTATATCAGCTTCAAAGAAAAGATTTTAATGTAATCAGAATGGCTTATAGCATCAAATAGAACTTGGTCTAGCTTACAATGATCATTGACTTTCCAAATCCACACTGAAGCACTGAAAAAAAATTATCGTGATTTAGTTTCTGTTGTAAAGGATTAACTCCAGATTGAATTCAAACAATTTTAGTTAAGAGAGTTAACAATAATAATATCATAATAAAGGTTTAAAACACCAAAACGAAAAGTTTTTGTGAAACGGAAGGGCCATTTTCCCCGGAACAATGTTAAAAATGGAAGAAAAATTTAAGAAAAAATGTTCCTTTGGTTTAGGAACCATGTTAAGTTAAGAACCATGATCCCTAAACTCAGCATTGACGGTCAGGTGATATGTTTTGTTGCTGCCATGGTAAGCGTGATCTGACAAACACTTAACATAAATTGCTTGTAACTTTGGTAAAGACTGTTCTTTTGGAATCATTAAGTTACAGTGTAAATATAAAGCCTGGAAAAAATTTGGAGATATTAGGAAAAAAATATTTATTGAAACAAATATGTTCAGTCTTAGTGCACAAAGATTCACTACCTGATGCTACAATTTTCTGAATGCTCACTTGTGTTGTTAATCACTTAATAAAGGGTTTGAAGGCAATTCTGAACAAAATCTCCACTGATGAACAATAAAAATGAATATTCTTACTTGGCAATTTTGTGTCGACATGAAATTTACCTTGACTTCTTTGTTTTCATGCATACAGGATACTACAACAATGGTGAGCAAAAGACATTTTTGTAATTTTTTTGCATAGTTATGAAGTTTACTAGTGTTAAACAAGATATAAATTAATAAGACTTTAAGCAAGTCTCATTATTTGCATGTGTACAAAACCTTTCTTAATGAGTGCAAATTATCATGTGCAAAGGTATCTTTGTTTGTAAATGAGCATAATCTCAGAATGACTGAAATTAATTCAACTACACTAATGTAAGTGATTTATCATCATACACATGCATCTGCTATAGCGTACTCTTCAGTTATGGGCTAGTGGTTTCAAGTTTCTCTTAAGTTTTGCTTTTCCTGCAATGGAAAAATCCGTGAATAGTAACAGTTATCCTACCCTTAAGTAATTTTCAACGACCAAATTGACTTCAGTTTATTTTTTCAAAACCAAAAAAAGAAACGTAAAAATATAAAACCTCCGGTAAATGTTATAAACAAAAAGTAACCGATACAAGTGTGTATTTTTAGCAGTAATAGCCCGAGAGCATTGTCAGTAATATGGCTGTTGTTTTTGCACAAAGCCTGTAACCTGACATTAAAACTAACGAATGCTAATTTTTGGTATAAATTCAAATTAATTAACGTGAGTTAATTTTAGTCTGGTTACAGGCTGATGCGAAAATATTATTAGCCATATTACCCACAAAAGCTAGAAGGCTGTTTTATTTTAGTACATCCCAATTCCAAATAGATAATAACAAGACAGACTAAACATTCTTTAAGTTTATTCTTTATAATGTAATGCTACATTTTATTAGCTTACCAGTCTATCAGTTCATTAAATTATTTGTTTCCAACGAAAACCTCCTGGTAAATAAGTGCAGTGATTGATATGATGCATTGGTTTAAACTTATAATTTATTATTGGCACATATTGATTTAAAGTATTAGCAGTTTGGACAGAAACACTAAACGAAGAGAAAAAGACACTGACATGAGTAGACCAAAGTAACAGTGAAAATGTGCTGTAAACGAGTATATTCAACACACATAATGGGAAAGATTATAGCTGGCCCAAGTTACATTCATTCAGTTACGTTTCTGATTAAATGTTTGCTCTGACTGAATGGGCGAAGCAAACAAAAATCTGCATTTGTCATCGGAAGCAGCACTTTTTCATAAAAAAAAGTTAGCAAGTCGTAGGCTAAAAATTTATTCAGCGGTGAAAGTGACCAACTTTCTACATTGGATTATAGGTCATTGGCCCAGAACAAAAGATCTAACAGGTGGATGCAGGATGTTAAGGTGTACAGGACGTAAAATAATCTTTCAAGAAATAAGTTTACCTGATTAATATGTGTCAGTTAATAAATATCAGTATTGTTGACAGTAACATTGTGCAGAGACAAATCATGAGAACCACTGCCCTGTATATTATCTCCATTATTGCTGATGAATATTATTAAAAGTGGCGAATCAGGTAAATAAAGAGAAAAGAAAGAGTACTCACAGTTACGTTTGTTTATAAACTGAAACCTTACAAAAATGCGTACATTGATAATTTGCTTCATTATTTGACTGTTTGTTTTGGAGTGGAATATTTTTGTTCTTCTTATAAGAGTTAGAACCGGAAATATCCTCGAGTGAAGTGAGAGGCAGTCAAATGAGTGAGCGCTAGCAAGCGACTCGGCTAGTATTATATAAAAATTATCCCTTTTGCTCTCTGACCATGTTGATGCGTCAGAGAGTGTGCTAAACCTCCAGGGTAAATCTAGAAGCTATAAAATCAAGCTGGAAAATTAGAGCGAAATTTTTATTGATTTAAAATATGTGTAGTCAATGAGCCATACATGAGGGATTTCACTGGTTGGTGACTGCTATTTACTGAATGCTTGTTGGTTAATCATCCTATAACGATCATCTTCAGAAATGCTCATCAAATTTAATAAAATGTCATTTGCTCAAATCAAACTATTTGAATTTAAAAAAAAACATCAAAGTGACATCATCTCATGGAATGTAGAGAATAATTTCTTCTGTGATGGTATCCATAATGTTTATTGCATGGTGTTTATAATAATTATTGACCTTAAAGAGTGGATTCCTAATGAATTCTTTGCAGCAGGTTTGCAGGCAGGCCCCCATGAACCCACGCGGAACATAGGGCATAATACTGGATGAACGGTCTGCATTATCAGCTAGAGATAACTTGTGAACCATGTTTAAAAATTCTAGTTAAAATTGTTTTACATGGATGGCTAAGTTACAAGAGACCTTGACCATTTAAGATATTGTAGTGCTCAAAGAATTTATCTTCTGGCGCTTGTAATGTTAGACTGTTGCATTAAGATATTTAAACTACAGTACTTCTATTTTTGAAACTTGTCGGCTGACTATTCATACCATATGTACAAAACCCTACAAAGGTGTTATTTTTTGCGTAATCTGAAGGTGATTAAAAGCATATTAATAACGAAAGGTTTGGATTTTGTAATTATGTACTTGGTAATTTAGTGCTAGTATGTAATATACCTTTTCGCCTTTTCTTTCATTCTCACAGAAAATTACGGCACTGGTGAGTAACAGTAATATTTTTTTCGAAATCAAGTTAATTCGTTAAAGATTAAATACAATCTGTTGCTAAAGTATAATCTGTTGATTAAGTATAACCTGTTGATTTAGTATAATCTGTTGATAAATATGGAGCAGTAACTTGGTGGTTTTTCACATATCCCTGGATAATACTGAATTATAATAATTTAGCAAAATTATCCCTTTTGATTTCTAGCACGTCTGCTGTGTCAGAGTGTTTGCCAAACCTCCAGGGGGAAAATCGATTTTATAAAAGTGGAGAAATTAAGGCAATATTTTTATTGAATTAAACTATGCGTGATCACATTAACCGTACGTAAAGAGTCTCACTGGTTGATTTGACGCCACTTGGTGCCTGGGCTAACAGTGCATGACGCTTTGTCGATTAGGATTTTGTTGGCATCATGATTAAAGTGAGAACAGAAAATGAACTGCAGATGCCATTCTTTACTTAGAAATTCAAGAGTAGTATGAGTAAAATGATTGGCCTATTCCAAGTGGATGGTACATGAGTAAAGAAAAAACAAACAAAAAATCTAATATTCTAAAATCTAAATCTAAATTAAAATCAAGAATCTAAATAAGTTTTAAAATAAAATAAAATTTGAAAATACCACTGTCAAAAATAATGATAAAAAAATTCTATCACAATTTTGATAATATAAAATGTTCTAAAAACTGTGTAAGAGTTTTGAAGTTGAAAAGTTTTGAAGTTGTCAAATGCAATAAATATACAGGACTAATTATCGACCAAAAATCGTACATGTCTATTATTGCGGATATTATTATAAAAAAAATCTGAATTCACCTCCTAAAACTTTACTCTCTAAAAAAGCATAAATAGGGACAGTAAATTTTTTTTTATCAGTGGTGATGTGCTTGTGTGGAGGGGACGCAGGGCTGGAGAAAATTGAAGGAAGGGATTGTCATGGATTTTTCAGGGTCTCTTGAGAGGATTTATATTTTTCAACCAGTGAAGGGGGGATGTCACAACATGATCACTAATAAGTCTTGATTAAAATATTTTTTAAAAGCTTCCTTTTTTATGATGATGATAGGGTTAGATTGTTTTTGGATTTTGAGCGTAAGGGGGATCTAGAATTTTTTCAGGGTATTGAAGAAGTTAGGGTAATCATTGAAAAAATTGGTGGAGGTTCCTCCCGCACCATATCATTGAAAATTAGTGATCCTGTATTCATTTTCTGCGGTTCCTTCCCCCTTCCAATGAGGGATGTGTCATTAAAAAAACTGGTGGTCCTATTTTCATTTTCTCCAGATTCTATTCCCCAATCCACAGCTACAAACATAGCTGAAGTAATTTGCAGGAAATTATTGAAAAACTGGTGGGGTAATCATTGAAAACTGAATATGAAATAACTCATGGGGGATAGTGTCATTGAAATTTGATGGACCTATTTTGTATTTTTACTGGATACTCTTCCTCCCCCCATACAGCTCTAAACATACCTCAACTAGGACATTACTTGATAAATAAAAATCACTTCTTTAAAATGAAGAATAACCCTTCAAGTAAACAGGAAGATAAAACTTATCAAACTAGGAAAATACCAAAATTAACATAATTGGACAAATAAAAAAATGACAAACCACAGAAAATAATTACTGAATTTTGTAAACTAAAACTTCCTCTTTAAACCTTAGTCTGGGACTTTTTAAAGATTAAGTCATTAATATATTCCGTGTTGATGTTACTGTTTTTGTAGATATATTCTTGTGTTAAAACACGCTATTAGTGCCCAAAAAGCGCCTTCTGTTCTTCGTAGTGGTCTTACCATTTTTTAAATGAATATCGTAATGGTTAGATTCAATTCCCATTGCATCAATATTAATACCAAAGCTGTCGTGTTTGCAAACATCAAGGTGCCATCTTTGTAGGCAAAAAAACCATGCGATACACAATATTCTATCAGGTTGTTGTGTAGCTGTGTCAAGCTGCTAATAAATAGACCGATTTCTTTTTCCACGTGCCATTCTTCAACAGGGAGAAAAGAGAATGCATGTCGAGTGTGTTTATGTTGTGGTGTTCCTACACGGAGCACTCTAGTGCCGCTGCAATTGGATCTCAAAAACCAGTAATCCAAGACATTGTAGTTCAGGAAGTATTTATCTTCTGGCCCTTGTGATTATTACGAGGTGACATTGCAATATTAAACCTATAGTAGTTTTTTTTAACACTTGTTGGCCCACTGTTCTTACTTCTACTTCTACTTTTCTTTTATTCTTACAGGCTATGGCAATGGTGAGTAACACACATTGTTATTAATGAAAAACACAGGACAGTTTGAGCAATGATGCACACTTATTAATAAGCGTGGTTTACAAAAAATTAGGCAGTGTAGTTACCTATGTGAAATGTGTCAGCAATTTGTCACTTAATGTTGGTGCCGTCTGGTAACTAGAGGTAGTTTGGGTTTTTGCTTTAATGTTACCTAATACAATGCGTTCATTTGATCTAGAAAAATATTTGTTAGTGTAGGTAAATTGACTGCACATCGCAGGGTTTTAATTTTTTCTTGGTTACAGCCATACTATGCAGGCTTACTATAAATTTTTTGCTATGGATGGCTAAATTAAAATAACGCAAATAATCCAAGACATTGTAGTACACGAAGAATCTATCTCCTGGCCCTTTTGATTGGTAGAGAGCCACATTATGATTTTAAACCTATAGTACGTCTATTTTTGAAATAGAATTCCTATTCATACAATGTCTGCAAAGCCCTACAAAGATTTAATAATAGCCTGTTGATGATCAATGGAACGAAACCAGGTAGACAGCCAGATTTTCCGTGGCAAGCATGTTTAATACAGAAAACAATTTCGTTTCAGAAACGGAAACTTCTTTAAAAATCCAAAGAACATACAGTAAATTCTGTCTGAGCTTGAAGCTGGTTAAAATTATGTTAATAACAAAGGTTTAGATTCTATAGTTGGAAATCTAGAGCCTTCATGAAATTTACGTTGACAACCTTTCTTTCATTCTTACAGACTATTATGGCAAAGGTAAGTAAGAGACTAAATGATTATTATTCCAAAAAATTGTAAACTTTACTAGTGTTTAACGAGATATAAATGAAGAAAAATTAAATGACCTTCCTTATTTGCTTGGCTACAAAGCTGTCTATAATGAATTTAAATCTCATGTTAGAAAGGTACCTTTATTTATAAACTATGTTTATATAAAAATGACTGAAATTAACTGAATTGCACCGAATGTAAGGGAAATATAGTCTTGCCTTATTGTAGCATAATGTCAATTTACAACCTAATAGGTTTCAAGTTTTTTTTTTAAGATTTGAATTTTCTTTGGGTTATGACTGAAATTGATAGAAATACCGTAACTACATGGGATAGCTTATCTCATATTTCTACTATAGTTTATGTCATGTTTCAGCCCTTAATGTTTAAGTGAAGGATGTTCAAGATTTTTTTGGTTTTCCTTGTAAAGGTAAATCTTTAATAATTTTAACAGCTACACTATAGTCGCATTTGCTCAGGCCAAAACAAACTATCACATCGTCCCATGTAAAGAGAATCATTGTCGAATGCTATAAAAAATATTGTTTTAATTGGGTCAGTTTTATAAAGGCCTGTAATCCAAGACATTGTAGTTTTTGAAGTTTTTATCTTCTGGCCCTTGTGATTATTATAAAGTGACGTATAGTAGTTTTTTTACTTGTTGGACCACTGTTCTTACTTCTTCTTCTTCTTTTCTTTCATTCTTACAGGCTATGGCAATGGTGAGTAACACACATTATTAATAATGAAAACACAGGACAGTTCGACAAATGATGCACACTTATTAATAAGCATGATTTACAAAATATTAGTAAAAAAATAAAAGCAGTATAGATACCTAGGTGAAATGTATTGGCAATTCGCCACGTCACGTTGGTGCTGTCTTGTAACTAGATGTAGTCTGGGTTTTGCTTTAATGTTACCTAATACAATACGTCCGTTTGATCTAGAAAAATATTTGTTAGTGTAGTTAAATTGACTGCACATCACCGGGTTTTAATTTTCCCCGGTTACGGCCCTACTCTGCAAGCCTATTATAATTTTTCCCCCCATCGATGGATAAGTTAAAATAAAGCAAATAATACAAGACATGGCAGTGCACGAAGAATCTATCGCCTGGCGCTTTTGATTGTTAGAAAACCAAATTATGATTTTAAACCAATAGTAGTTCTATTTTTGAAATAGAATTTCTATTCATACAATGTGTGCAAATCCCTACAAAGACTTGATAATAACCTGAAGGTGATCAGTAAAACGAACCCATGCAGCCAGCTGGAGTTCCTGTGACAAGCATGTTTACTACACAAAATTAATTTTCATTTCAAACACGAAAACTTCTTTAGAAATCCAAAGAACATAATAATACAATAAATTCTGTCTGAGCCTGAAGCTGGTTAAAAACATGTTACTGACAAAGGTTTGGATTTTATATGTAGTTAGTAATTTAGTGCCTGCATGAAATTTACGTAGACAACCTTTCTTTCATTCTTACAGACTATTATGGTAAAGGTAAGTACGAGACTTTGTGATTAATATTCTAAAGTTTTAAACTTTACTAGTGTTTAATGAGGTATAAATGAAGAAAATTTCAATGATCTTCCTTGTTTGCATGGCTACAAAGCTTTCCTTAATGAGTTTAAATCATCATGATTTAAAGGTACCTTTATTTAAAATCTATGTATATATAAAAATGACAAAAATTAATTCAACTGCACAGCTTGTAAGAAATACATAGTCTTGTCTTTGTCTTACCATATTCCTGTTACAATGAAGTAATTTTCAACTTTCTTTTTAAGTTTTGGTTTCTCTTGAACAGAAAAATCCATGAACAGTTAACATTACCAAAAAACTATTGTCAATGAGGAAATACGCTTAGTTTATTTTTACAAAATCAAATCAATTTGTTAAATCTTAAGCACAATAAACCTTATGTTTGGTCTATGTGGTTCAGCAGCATGGTAGTCTTTCACATATTCCTGGACAACACTGAATTATAATACCATTTTGCTTTCGAGCCCCATGGCAATGCCTAAGAGTGTGCCAAACCTCCAGGGATAAATCTAAAAAAAAGAAAGCTTGAAAATTAATGCTAATTTTTTTTGAATGAAACTATTTATTGCTAAAGTACCCATACGTAAAGGATTTCAATGGTTCATTACTACTATTTTCTTGATGCTTCTTGGTTAATCACCATATAACCATCTTGGTGCACAGTTCACATCACTATTTTCCGTCGAAGCACTACCCAAGTATACAGTATTCATTGATAATTTTGTATCTACTTGAAATTTACTACGAATGCGTTTGCTTTTACGTACAGAAAAATATGTTAAGGGTGAAAAACTGACATTTCTTTAAACTTGTTCATAATTATAATAATTATAAGATTTACTAGTAGATAACCTACGAAAATTTTAGTAAAATCTTGAAAAACGAATGTTTTTCGTTACTCGTCCATCTGTTTATCTGTGGTTATTGTTTCATGGTCACAAAGCTTTTCGGTAGTGGGGGTAATAATTTTTTTCCAATAAACTTGCAGCTAGTCATGACTAAAATTCATTGAAATATAATGACTGTATGGGATGGACTGTATCTTAAGATTTCTATTGTGGCATTATGTCGTGTTTCAGTGCTTAATGTATAGGTGACGGGAGTTCAACATTTTTTTCTTGGCTTTCCTTGTAAAGGAAAGGCGTTCATAATTTTAACAACTATAATATCTAATCATTTACTCATGCCAAACTAAACTGTCACGTCGTCCAATGTAAAGGGAATCATTTTTGAATTCTATAACAATTCTCTTAATGGGTGGTTCAGTTATATTAAAGTCTGTAATCCAAGGCATTGTTGTTCACGAAGAATTTATTTACTGGCCATTGTGATTGTTATAAAGCGACATTACGATATTAAAACGGTAACAGTTCTATTTTTGAAACGTGCCGGCCCAGTGTTCTAACTTCTACTTCTGCTTTTCTTTCATTCTTACAGGCTATGGCAATGGTGAGTAACAAATATTAATTATTATTAAAAACACAGGACAGTTTGACCAATGATGCAACTTGTTAATAGGCATGGTTTACAAAAGATTATTAAAAAATAAAGACAACGAAATTAGCTATGCGTAATGCATCGGCAACACTACGTAATATTGCCACCAATTGCCAACTAAAGGTAGTATGGGTTTCATTTAATGTTACGCAGTACAATATGCCCATTCGATCATGACAAACATTTTTTTAAAGATGTAGTTAAGTTTAAACTGCACATCTCATTAAAATTTTTTCTCTGTTTTGCATGTGCTGAGCTAGTATACAATTTTTTTCCATAGATGGATAAGTTATAATAAAGCATGTAATCTATAAGAAGGAAGTGCACGAAGAATTCATCTCTTGGTCCTTTTCATCGTTAAAAGCCAAATTACGTTATTAAACTTATGTAGTTCTATTTTTTAAACTTGTCAGTACACTATTGATTGTAGATTTTTTAGTTTGCAAAACCTAACAACGATCTAAATTTTTCAATATCCCGAAGGTGATCAATAAAACGAAACCAGGTGGACAGGTGCAGTTCCCTTGGCAAGCATGTTTACTATACAAATTAAATTTTCGTTTCAGAAACAGAAACTTATTCAGAAACTTAAAGTACACAGTAACACAATAAGTGGTGTCTAAGTTCTGAAGTTGTTTAAGAACATATTAATAACAAAGGTTTAGATTCCTTATGTAGTTGGTAATATAGTTTCTTTTCTTTTATTTCATCCTTACAGACTATTATGGCAAAGGTGAGTAACTGACATTATCAGTATTATTCCAAAATAATAAACTTTATTAGTGTTTAACGAGATATAAATGAAGAAAATTTAAATGATTTTTTTGTTTGCATGGTTACAAAACTTTCCTTAAAGAGATTAAAACGTCATGTTAGAAAGCTACCTTTATTTATAAGTCTATGTGTATATAAAAATAACACAAATTAATTGAACTGCACCAAATGTATTGGATTCATCCATAGTCTTGGCTTTGTTTTATCATAATTTCATTTTACAATGTTTCTTTTACGTTCTGGTTTCTCTTTAACAGCAAAATCCATGAACAGTTTTAATATTACCAAAATAATAAAGTCAACAAGAAAACTGCGTTAGATTTTTTTTTCAAAATCAAATCAATTGTGTACACTCTCACTTTAAGTCACTGTTTTCTGTTGATGCACTACACAAGTGAACAGCTTTTATTTTGATAATTCAGTTACAACATGGAATTTACAACTAATATTTTGATTGAATTCTTACAGAAAAACATGTAAAGGGTGCAAAACTAACATTTCTCCATAAGTTTGCTGATAATTATAAGATAAGGCCGTTGTTACCCTACAAAAAGTTTAGAGAATATTATTCATTGGCCAACCATCTGTTTTATGCGGGGTCATTGTTTGCATGGTCACAAAGCTTTTCCTTATGGTGCTTAATAATTGTCATACAAGAAGGTAATGGTTTTTTGCAATATGACTGAAATTCATTGAAATACAATGGCTGTATGGGATGGACTAAATTTTCACAATTCTATGGCATTATAATGTCGTGTTCAGCACCTAATGTATAAGTTACGGGTGTTCAAACTAAACTAAACTGTGACGTTAAAACATGTCAGCCCACTGTTCTTACTTTTACTTCTACTTTTTTTTCATTCGTACAGGCTATGGCAACGGTGAGTAAAACATTATTATTTTTGAAAAGCACAGGAAGGCTTGAGCAATGATGCACACTTATTAAAAAGCATGGTTTAAAAAAATTTGCAAAAAATAAAGGCAATGTAATTAGCTACGCGAAATGTGTCGACAAATTGCCACGTCACCAGCTGCCAACTAGATGTAGTATGGGTTTCGTTTTATTGTTACCCAATACAATACATCCATTCGATCTCGAAAACGATTGTTAAAGCGTGTAGTTAAGTTGAAACTACACATAGTGGTTTTTATTCTTTCGTGGCTACAGCCCTGCTCTGTATAACATTCCCCCCCCCACCTGGATTTATAAGTTATAATAAAGCATGTAATCAAAGATATGGTAGTGCATGAAGATTTAGCTCCGGGTCCTTTTCATTGTTGGAAAGGCACATTACGATAATAAACCTATAGTAGTTCTATTTGAAACTTGTCAGTGCACTACATGCAATGTTTGCAAACTCTGCAAAGATTTAATTTAATTTACTTTTATTTTTTGCCGTAGCCTGAATGTGATCAATAAAAGGAAAACAGGTGGCCAACTAGAGTTCCCTTAGCAAGCACGTTTACTACATAAATTAAATTTTCGTTCACAAACAGAAACTTCTTCAGAAACCTAAAAGACCCAGTACCACAATAAAATGGTGTCTGAGTCTGAAGTTGTTTAAGAGCATGTTAATAACAAAGGTTATTAACAAGTAATGTTAATTACAAATGCCATATGTAGTTGGTAATTTAGTGTCTGTATGAAATTTACCTTGACTGCTTTTCTTACTTCTTACAGACTATTATGGAAGAGGTGAGTAACGACTTTATTATTATTATAACAAAACTATAAACTTTACTAGCGTTTAACGAGATATAAGTAAAGAAAATTTAACTGATTTTTTTGTTTGTGTGGATTGTGTTTCTTAAAGAGAATAAATCGTCGTGTTAGAAAGGTACCTTTATTTATTTACTCGGTTTATGAGAGAAATTATTTGTACTGCACCGAATGTAATGGATACAAACATAGTCTTGGGTCTGTTTTAGCGTAACGACATATTACAATATATTAGTTTTCACGTTTATTTCAAATTTTGGTTTCTCTTTAACAGAAAAATACATGAACCATTTTAACAATACCAAAATAATCGTCAATGAGGAAACTGTCCTCAGTTTATTTTTTCAAAACCAAATCAAGTTGTTAAAGCTTAAGTGCAACAAGCCTTCTGCTTGATCATTGAGGAGTAGTAAGTAGTATGGATGTCTCTCTAATAATCCTAGAAAACACTGAATTATATATCAAAATTACCCTTTTGCTCTCAGGCCCTTTTGCTGTGTTGTAGAGTGTGCCAAACCTCCAGGGATAAATCTAAAAGAGATAGCTTGAGAAAAAAGGCGAAATTGTTATACAATTAAACTACGCTTTGCCAAATTAATCATGAACAAGGGATTTCACTGGTTGATGACTGCTATTTTTTGGATGCTTCATATGTTAATCACCATATAACGATCATGGTGTACACTTTCAGTTAGCATCACTGTTTCTGTTGATGCACTAGACAAGTAAACAGTTTTTTATTTTGATAATTTAGTTTCCACGAGAAATTTACACAGAATATTTGGCTTTCATTCTTACAGAAAAACATGTTAAGGGTGCAAAACTTACATTCTTATAAGTTTGTTCATAATTATAAGATAGGGTCGTTGTTTACCTACGAAAAGTTTAGAATAATTATTCGTTATTCGACTATATGTTTTATGTGGGGTCATTGTCTGCATGGTCACAAAGCTTTTCCCTATAGGGGTAAATTGTCATACAAGAAGGTAATGATGTTTTGCAATACGGCTGAAATTCATTGAAATACAATGACTGTAAGGATGGACTATATTTTCACAATTCTATCGCAGCATAAAATCGTGTTTCAGCACTTAATGTATAAGTTACATGTGTTTAACATGTTTTTTTGGTTGGCTTTCCTTGTAAAGGAAAAGCTTTAATGATTTAACAACCGTACTATAGATTCATTTACTCAGGCTAAACTAAACTGTCACGTCGTCCAATGTAAAGGCAGAGAATCATTGTCGAATGCCATAACAATTCTTTTAATGGATAGGTCTGCTATATTAAAGCCTATACAAGACATTTTCAATCACGAAGAATTTATCTTCTGGCTCTTGTGATTGTTAGAAAGATGGGTAATGGATGCTTTATTTTGTTTTATTGTGATTAAGCTTTTACATAGGGTGACTTAGTGGCATTTGCCATGCTTTAGTTTTATTATGCAAATCTGATGTTGAAAATTGTAAATTTTTGAAACGTTGTTCGTCTTTTCATCTTATAGCACTGTTTGGTTTTTATTTTAATAATAATTGTTAGAAAGAGACATTACACTATTAAACCTATAGTAGTTATATTTTTTAAACATGTCTACCCACTGTTCTTAATTCTACTTCTACTTTTCTTTCATTCTTACAGGCTATGGCAATGGTGAGCAAAGCACATTATTATTTTTTAAATACACAAGAGAGTTTGACAAATGATGCACACCTATTAAAAAGCATGGTTTACAAAAGGTTAGCAGTAAAATAAAGGCAATGTAATTAGCTATGTGAAATGTGTCGGAAAATCGCACGGTAATATTGTCACCAGCGCTACCAACTAGAGGTAGTATGGGTTTCGTTTATTGTTATCCAATACAATACGTCCACTAATCTCGAAAAACGTTTGTTAAAATGTGTAGTTAGGTGGAAACTGCTGTTCATGGTTTTACCCTTTTCCTGGCTACAGCCCTGCTCTGTGTAACATTTTTCACCTGGATTTATAAGTTATAATAAAGCATTTAATTAAAGACACGGTAGTGCATGAATAATTTAGCTCCTGGTCCCTTTCATTGTTAGAAAGGCACAGTACGATATTACACATATAGTAGTTCTATTTTTGAAACTTGTCGGCGTACTATTCATGCAATGTTTGCAAAGCCCTACAAAGATTTAATTTAATTTAATTTAATTTATTTTGCTACAGCTTGAAGGTGATCAATAAAAGTAAACCAGGCGGACAGCTGGAGTTCCCTTACAATCATGTTTATTATACAAATTAAATTTTCGTTTCACAAACAGAAACTTCTTCAGAAACCTAAAGAACACTGTAACACAATAAATGGTGTCTGAGTCTGAACTTGTTTAAGAGCATGTTAATAACAAAGGTTATTAACAAGTAATGTTAATTACAAATTCCATATGTAGTTGGTAATTTAGTGTCCGTACGAAATTTACCTTAACTGCTTCTTTCTTCTTACAGACAATTATGGCAGAGGTGAGTAACGGACATTAAGATTTTTATAACAAAATTATAAAACTTACTAGTGTTTAACGAGATATAAAGAAAATTTAAATATCATGAAAGGGACCAAGAGCTAAATTTTTCATGCACTACCGTGTCTTTGATTACATGCTTTATTATAACTTATAAATCCAGGGGGCAATGTTACACAGAGCAGGGCTGTAGCAAGGAAAAAGTTAAAACCATGAATAACAGTTTCAACTTATCTACACTTAATATTTAATTTATTATTGTTTGGATGGATACAAAACTTTCCTTAAACAGATTAAACCGTCATGTTAGAAAGGTACCTTTATTTATTTACTAGGTATATATAAAAATGACAGAAATTAATTGGACTGCACCGAATGGAATGGATACACACATAGTCTTGAGTCTGTTGTACCATAACATCGTTTTACAGTCTATTAATTTTCAAGTTTATTTTAATTTTTGTTTTTTCTTTAACAGAAAAATCCATTAACAAACAGTTTTAACACTATCAAAGTAATTGTCAACGAGGAAACTGTCCTCCGTTTATCTTTCAAAATTAAATCAAATCGTTAAAGTTTAAGTACAATAGGACTTCTGCATGTTCATTGCGGAGTAGTAGCATGGTAGTCATTCTCATATTACTGGACAACACTGAGTTATAATACTATATCAAAATTAACCTTTTGCTCCTGGGCCCCATGGCTATGTCTGAGAGTGTGCCAAACCTCCAGAGAAAAATCTAAAAAAGATAGCTTGAAAAATTAAGGCGAAATTTTTATAGAAATAAACTACGCCTTGCCAAATAACCATAAACAAGGGATTTTACTGGTTGATGATTGCTATTTTTCGGATGCTTCGTGGTTAATCACCATATAACGATCATGGTGTACACTAACTTACAGTTTGTTTCACCGTTTTCTGTTGATGCACTACACAAGTAAACAGTTTTTTATTTTGATAATTTAGTGTCTATGAGAATTTTACAAAGAATATTTTGCTTTCATTCTTGCAGAAAAATATGTTAAGGGTGCAAAACTTACATTCCTATAAGTTTGTTCATAATTATAAGATATAGCCGTTGTGAACCTACGAAAAGTTTAGAAAAATTATTGGTCATTCGTCTATCTGTTTTATGTGGGGTCAATGTCTGCATGGTCACAAAGCTTTTCCCTATGGGGCTAAATTGTCATACAAGAAGGTAATGATGTTTTGCAATATGACTACAATTCATTAAAGTTTAATAACTGTAAGGATGGACTATATTTACACAATACTATCGCAGCATTATATTGTGTTTCAGCACCTTGTGTATAAGTTACGGGTGTTTAACATCTTTTTGGTTGGCTTTCCTTGTAAGGAAAAGCTTTAATGATTTAACAACTGTACTATAGATTCATTTACGCTTGCCAAACTAAACTGTCACGTCGTCCCATGTAGACGGAATCAATGTCCAATGCCATAACAATTCTTTTAATGGATGGGACAGTAAAGGAAAAGCTTTAATAATTTTAACAAACATACTATTGAATCATTTGCTCAGGCCAAACTAAACTGTCACGTCGTCCCATGTAAAGGGAATCATTGTCGAATGCCATAAAAATTCTTTTAATGGATGGGACAGTAAAGGAAAAGCTTTAATAATTTTAACAAACATACTATTGAATCATTTGCTCAGGCCAAACTAAACTGTCACGTCATCCCATGTAAAGGGAATCATTGTCGAATGCCATAAAAATTCTTTTAATGGATGGGACGGTAAAGGAAAAGCTTTAATAATTTTAACATACATACTATAGAATCATTTACTCTTGCCAAACTAAACTGTCACGTCGTCCCTTGTAAAGGGAATCATTATCGAATGCCATAAAAATTCCTTTAATGGATGGGACAGTAAAGGAAAAGCTTTAATAATTTTAACATACATACTATAGAATCATTTGCTAAGGCCAAACTAAAATGTCATGTAGTCCAATGTAAAGGCATGGTATCATTGTCGAATGCCATAAAAATTCTTTTAATGGATGGGTCTGTTATATTAAAGCCTGTAATCCAAGACATTTTCAATCACGAAGAATTTATCTTCTCGCTCTGTGGTTGTTAGAAAGAGACACTACACTATGAAACCTACATTACTTCTATTTTTGAAACTTGTCGGCCCACTATTCTTACTTCGACTTCTGTTTTTCTTTCATTCTTACAGGCTATGGTAATGGTAAGTAAAACATATTATTTTTTTGAAAAACACAGGACAGTTTGACCAATGATGATCACTTATTAAAAGTATGGTTTAAAAAAGGTTAGCAGTAAAATAAAGGCAATGTAATTGGCTATGCGAAATGTGTTGGCAAATCGCCACATAAAGTTGTCACCAGCTGCCAACTAGAGGTTGTATGGGTTTCGTTTCATTGTTACCCAATACTGTACGTCCATTTGATCTCGAAAAACATTTGTTATAGTTTGTAGTTAAGTTGAAACTGCACATTATGGTTGTATTTTTTCCTGGCTGCAGGCTGCTCTGTGCATCATTTTCCCCCTATATTTAGAAGTTGTAATAAAGCGTGTAATCAAGACATGATAGTGAATGAAGAATTTAGCTCCTGTTCTTTTTCATTGTTAGAAAGGCACAACACGATATTAAACCTATAGTAATTCTATTTTTGAAACTTGTCGGAGCACTATTCATGCAATGTTTGCAAAACCCTACAAAGATTTAATTTAATTTTTGCCATAGCCTGAAGGTGATCAAAAAAAGGAAACCAGGCAGACAGCTGGATTTCTCTTAGCAAGCATGTTTACTACACAAATTAAATTTTCGTTTCACAAACAGAAACTTATTGAGAAACCTAAAGAAACCTAAAGAAAATGGTGTCTGAGTCTCAAGTTGTTTAAGAGCATTTTAATAACAAAGGTTCACATTCCATATGTAGTTGGTAATTTACTGTCTGTATGAAATTTACTTTGACTGCTTTTTTTTCTTTTTACAGACCATTACGGCAGAGGTGAGTAACCGACATTATTATTATTTAAGAACATTATAAACTTAATTAGTGTTTAACGAGATATTAAATGAAGAAAATTTACCAGATTTTTTTATTTGTATGGATACAAAACTTTCCTTAAAGAGATTAAATCATCATGTTAGAAAGGTACCTTTCCTTATTTACTAAATATATATAAAAATGACAGAAATTAATCAGACTGCACCGAATGTAGTGGATACATACATAGTCTTGGGTCTGTTTTTGTATAACGTCATTTTGCAATCTATTAGTTTTCAAGTTTCTTTTAAGTTTTGGTTTCTCTTTAGCAGAAAAATCCATGAACAGTTTTAACACTACCAAAATAATTGTCAAAGTGGAAACTGTCCTCGGTTTATTTTTTCAAAATGAAATCAAATCGTTAAAGCTTAACTACAATAAGCCTTCTGCTTGATCATTGAGGAGTAGTAGTATGGTATATTCCTGGACAACACTAAATTATAATAATATATCAATATTAACCTTTTACTCCGTGGCCCCATGGCTGTGTCTGAGAGTGTGCTAAACCTCCAGTGATAAATCCAAAAAAGACTGCCTGATAAATTAAGGCGAAATTTTTATAGAAATAAACTATGCCTTGACAAATTAGCCATACGTAAGGGATTTCACTGGTTGGTAAGTGCTATTTTCCGGATGTTTTGTGGTCAATCACTACATAACTATCACGGTGTACACTTACATTTTGCATCACTGTTTTCTTTTGATGTACTACACAAGTGAACAGTATTTTTTGATAATTTAGTTTCCACATGAAATTCACAACGAAGAAACACGTTAAGGGTGCAGAACTTTTATTCCTATAAGTTTGTTCATAATTATTATAAGATATGGCTGCTGTTAACCTACGAAAAGTTTAGAAAATATTATTCGTTGGCCAACCATCCGTTTTGTGTGAGGTTATTGTTTTCATGGTCACAAAGCTTTTCCTTATGGGGCTTAATTGTCATATAAGAAGGTAATGATTTTTTGTAATATGACTGAAATTCATTGAAATACAATGACTGTATGGGATGCACTATATTCTCACAATTATATGGCAGCATAATGTCATTTTTCGGCACTTAATGTATAAGATATGGGTATTCAACAATTTCTTTGGGTTGGCTTTCCTTGTAAAGGAAAGGCTTTAAATTTTAACATCCATACTACAGAATCATTTGCTCAAGCCAAAATAAACTGTCACGTTGTCCCATGTAAAGGGAATCATTATCGAATACCGTAAAAAACTGACCCATCCATTAAAAGAATTTTTACGGCATTCGATAATGATTCCCTTTACATGGGATGACGTCTTGGATTAAAGGCTTTAATAAAACTGACCCATCTATTAAAAGAATTATTAAGTCCTTTAATCCAAGACATTGTCATCTGGCTCTTGTGATTGTTAAAAAGAGACATTACACTATTATACCTGCAGCAGTTGTATTTTTGAAACTTGTCGGCCCACTGTTCTTACTTCTACTTCTACTTTTCTTTCATTCTTACAGGCTATGGCAACGGTGAGTAAAACATTATTATTTTTGAAAGGAACAGCAAAGTTTGACCAATGATGCACACTTATTAATAAGCATGGTTCACAAAAGGTTAGCAAAAAAGTAAAGGCAACGTAATTAGCTATGCTAAATGTGTCGGGAAATCGCCCCGTAATGTTGACACTGGCTGTCAACTAGAGGTAGTAAGGGTTTCGTTTTATCGTTATCCTATACAATATGTCCATTCAATCTCGAAAAACGTTTGTGAAATAGTGTAGTTAAGTAGAAACTGCACATCATGGTTTAATTTTTTCTTCGCTACAGCCTTGCTCTGTATTACATTTTTCCCCCTGGAAAGATAAGTTATAATAAAGAATGTAATAAAAGAAACCGCAGTGCATTAGGAATTTAGCCCCTGGTGATTTTCATTGTGAGAAAGTCACATTATGATATTAAACCTATAGTAATTCTATTTTTGAAACGTTTCACAGCACCATTCATTCAATGTTTGCAAAACACTGAAAAGATTTAATTTAATTTAATTTTTTGCCATAGCCTGAACGTGATCAATAAAAGGAAACCAGGCAGACAGATGGAGTTCCCTTAGCTAGCATGTTTACTACACAAATTAAATTTTCGTTTCACAAACAGAAAATTCTTCAAAAACCTAAAGAACACAATAACAGAATAAATGGTGCCAGGTCTCATGCTTTGTTATAAGCATGTTAATAACAAAGGTTTAGTTTCATATGTAGTTGGTAATTTAGTAACTGTATGAAATTTACCTTGGCGTTTTTTCTTCCTTTTTGCAGACAATTATGGTAGAGGTGAGTAATGGACATTATTATTATTACAAAGTAACAAAATTATAAACTTTATAGGTGTTTAATGAGATATAAATGAAGAAAATTTAAATGATTTTTTTTGTTTGGATGGCTACAAAGCTTTTCTTAATGAGATTAAGTCGTCAAGCTAGAAAGGAACCTTTATTTATATACTACGTATAACGTATATATAAAAATGACAGAAATTAAGTGAACTGCACCGCATGTACTGGAGTCATACATTGTCTTTTTTCTGTTTTAGTATAATGTAATGTTACAATCTATTATTTTCCATATTTCTTTTAAGTTTTGGTTTATCTTTAACAGAAAAATCCATGAACCATTTTAACATTACCCAAAATAATTGTCAATGAGGAAACTGTCCTCACTTTATTTTTTCAAAATCAAATCAATTCTTTAAAGCTCAAGTAGAAAGCCTGCTGTTTGATCATGGTGGAGCAGTGGAATGGTAGTCTTTCTCATATTCCCGGACAAAACTGAATTTAATGATATATCAAAATTTACCTTTTGCTTTCGGGTCCCTTGGCTGTTTCTGAGAGTGTGCCAAACCTCCAAGGTTTATCTAAAAAAAAATAAAGCTTGAGAAACTAAGGTGAAGTTTTTATAGAATTAAACTATGTATTGCTAAATTAGCCGTAATAACGGATTTCACTGCTTGACGACTGTAATTTTCTGAATGCTTTTTGGGTAATCACCATATAACGATCACGGTGTACAGTTCGCATCACTATTTTCTGTTGATGCACTACACAAATGAACAGTCTTTGGTGAAAATGTCGTTTCCACATGAAATATAGTAGAAATATTTTTTCCTCCTTACAGAAAAATATGTTAAGGGTTCAAAACTGACATTCCTTTAAGCTTGTTCATAATTTTAAGATTTACCAGTAGTTAACCAACGAAAAGGTTTAGTAAATATATTTCTTTACTCGTCTATTTGTTTTATGTGGAGTTATTGTCTGCATGGTCACAAAGATTTTACGTAGTGGGGCTAAATTGTCATACAAAAAAGTAATGATGCTTTAATGTATAACTGAAATATAACTGAGATATGGGATAAAATATTATTACATATCTATTGTAGCATTATGTCATGTTCAGCACTTAATGTATAAATGAAGGGTGTTCAAGATTTTTTGGTTGGCTTTCCTTGTAAAGGAAAATATTTATTAATTTTAACACCTATTCTTTAGTTGCATTTGCTTATGCCAAACCAAACTGTCACGTCGTCCCATGTAAAAGGTAATCATTATCTAATGCTATAAATATTCTTTAAGTGGATGGGTCCATTATATTAAAGCCTGCAATCCGAGGTATTGTCATTTACGAAGAATTTTTCTTCTGGCCATTGTCATTGTTAAAAAGAGACATTACAATATTAAAACTATAATAATTCCTTTTTTTGAATTTTGTCGCCCAATATTCTTACTTCTACTTCTACTTTTCTTTCATTCTTACAGGCTATGGCAATGGTGAGTAACAAGCATTAATATTATTGAAAAACACAGGACAGTTTGAGCAATGATGCACACTTATTAATAAGCGTGGTTTACAAAAGATTAGTAAAAAATAAAAGCAACGTAGTTAGCTATGCGAAATGTGTCGGCAACTCGCCATGTAACGTTGGAACAAGCTGTCAACTAGAGGTGGTATGAGTTTCGTTTTAGTGTTACATAATACAATGCGTCAATTTGATACCGAAAAACGTTTATTAAAGAGTCTAGTTAAGTTGAAACTGCACATTGCGGGGTTTTATTTTTTCTGGCTATGGTCCTGTCTGCACGTGTAGAGCTAGCATACAATTTTTTTCCATGGATGGATACGTTATAAAAAAACATGTAATCTAAGACGTGGCAGTGCACGAAGAATATATCTCCTGGCCCTTTTGATTGTAAGAAAACCACATTAGGATATTAAATCTATAGTAGTTATATTTTTCAAACTTGTTGGCCCATTATTCATACAAG
Organism: Lithobius niger; assembly: GCA_023313725.1. Taxonomy (NCBI): domain Eukaryota; kingdom Metazoa; phylum Arthropoda; class Chilopoda; order Lithobiomorpha; family Lithobiidae; genus Lithobius; species Lithobius niger. Next base: position 244,328 of record JAHWFP010028480.1, read on the forward strand.
TTTGCAAAACCCTACAAAGATTTAATTTTTTACAATAGCCTGACGATGATCAATCAAATGAAACCAGGCAGACACCTTAGTTCCCTTGGCAACCATGTTTACCACGAAAAAATAAATTTTGTTTCACAAATGGTTACACAATAACACAATAAATTGTGTTTGAGTTGAAGGTGGTTAAAAGCATGTAAATAACATTGGTTTAGGTTTTATATTTGGTTGGTAATTCATCAGTGTATGTATGAAATTTATCTTGACTGCTTTTCTTTCTTCTTACAGACCATTACGGAAAAGGTGAGTAAGAGACATTATTATTCCAAAATTATAAACTTTACTTGTGTTTATCGAGATATAACTGGAGAAAATTTCAATGATCTTCCTTATGTGTATGGCTACAAAGTTTTCTTTAATGAATTTATATCTCATGTTAGAAAGATACCTTTATTTCAAATCTATGTGTATATATATATATATATATATATATATATATATATATATATATATATTCATATTTATATATGTATATAAATGACTGAATCATTTATATAAATGATTGAACTGCACCGAACTTAAGGGATACGTAGTGGTGTCTCTGTTGTAGCATAATGTTAAGTTACAATCTAATAGTTTTCAAGTTTCTTTTAAATTTTGGTTTCTCTTTAACAGAAAAATGCATGAACAGTTTTATCATTACCCAAAAATAATTTTGGTCAACAAGGAAATTTAAATAAATATATTTTTGTCAAAATCAAATGAATTTGTTAAAGGTTAAGTGCAATAAGCCAATGTGGATAATGTGAATACAATAATAATACAATGTGGAGCAGCAGCATGGTAGTTTTTTCATATTCTTGAACAACACTGAATTATAAAATTATATCAAAATTAACCTTTTTCTTCTGGGCCCGATGGCTGTGTCTGAGAGTGTGCCACACTTCTAGTGTTAAATCAAAAATAAAGAAGACTTGAGAAATTAAGGCAAATGTTTTACCGAATTCAACTAAGTATTGCTAAATTAGCCATACATAAGGAATTTTACTGGTTGTTGGCTACTATTTTTTATGCTTCCTGGATAATAGCCATACTAGGATCGTGGTGTTCAGTTGGCATCACTACTTTACGTTATGCACTACACAAGTAAACAGTCTTCATTGATAATTTTGTCACTTGAAATTTACGATGAATATGTTTGCTTTCACTTACATAAAATATGTTAATGGTGCGAAACTGACGTTCCTATAAGCTTGTTAACAATTATAAGATTTACCAGTAGTTAACCTACGAAGAGGTTTAGTAAATATTTTTTCTTACACGTCTATATGTTTTATGTAGGGTTATTGTTTGCATGGTCACAAAGCTTTTCCGTAGTGGGGCTAAAATTACATACAAGAAGGTAATGATGTTTTGCAATAAACTAACAATTGGTTGTGAATGAAATTCATTGAAATACAATGATTGTATGGGATAGACTATATCTTAAGATTTTTATTATAGCATTATGTCGTGTTTCAGCACTTAATGTATAGGTGAACGGGAGTTCAAGATTTTATTTTGGTTGGCTTTCCTTGTGAAGGAAAGACTTCAAAAATTTTAACAACTGTAATACCTATTCATTTGCTCATGCCAAACAAAACTATTACACCATTCCATATAAAGGGAATCATTGTTGAATCCTTTAAAAATACTTTTAATGGATGGTTCAGTTATATTATTACCTGTAATCGAAGGCATTGTGGTTCATGAACAATTTATTTTCTGGCTTTTGTGATTGTTATGACACTATTAAATATATTTTCTATTTTTATAACTTGTTGGTCCACTGTTCTTACTTCTACTTTTCTGTTATTCTTACAGGCTACGGCAATGGTGAGTAAAACACATTTTATTATTGAAAAAAAAAACAGAACAGTCTAACTGACGATGCACATTTATTAATAATCGTGGTTTACAAAAGATTTTTTGTAAAAAAATACAGACAAAATAGTTAGCTACGCGAAATGTGTCGGCAACTCGTAATGTAACTTTTGCAACAGCTACCAACTAGAGGTAGTATGGGTTTCGTATTAGCATTACCCAATATAATACGTCCATTTGATCATGAAAAACTTCTGTTTAGGACTGTAATTAAGTTGAAATTGAAGATTGCAGGGCTTTAATTTTTCCTGGCAACGGCATTGCTTTGCACGTACGGAGCTAGTATACAATTTTTTTCCAAGGATGGATAAGTTATAATAAATCGTGTAACTCAAGACACGGTAGTGCTTGAAGAGTGTATCTCTTGGTCCTTTTCCTTGTTAGCAAGGCACATTACGATATTAAACCTACAGCAGTTCTCTTTTGAAACATGTCGACGTACTATTCACGGAATGTTTGCAAAACCCTACAAAGAATTAATTTGTTTGCGATAGCTTGTAGGTGATCAATAAAACGAAACCAGACGGACAGCTTGTGATCCCTTGGCAAGCATGTTTACTACACAAATTAAATGTTCGTTTCACAAATGGAAACTTCTTCAGAAACCTATTGAACAAAATAACATAATAAATTATGTCTGATACTGAAGGGGTTAAAAGCATGTTAATAACAAAGGTTTAGATGTGAAATGTAGTTAGTAATTTAGTTTCTTTTCTTTTATTTTATCCTTAAAGACTATTATGGGAAGGGTGAGTAACTGATATTATCATTATTATTCCAAAATAATAAACTTTTCTAGTGTTTAACGAAATATAAATAAAGAAAATTTAACTTACTTCTACTTCTACTTTTCTTTTATTCTTACAGGCTATGGCAATGGTGAGTAAAACACATTTTAATATTGAAAAAAGGACAATCTGACCGACGATCCACAACTATTAATAAGCGTGGTTTAAAGAAGATTTTTTGTAAAAAAAAATAAAGACAACGTAGTTAGCTATGCGAAATGTGTCGGGAAATTGCCACGTAACGTCTGCACCAGCTACCAACTAGAGGTAGTATGGGTTTCGTTTTTGCGTTACCCAATACAATACTTCTATTCGATCAAAACAAAGTTTCGTTTAAGATTGTAGTTAAGTTGAAATTGCACAATGCTGGGTTTTAATTTTTTCCTGGCTACGGCCCTGCTCTGCTTGTGCTGATCTAAGATACAATTTGTTTTCCATGGATGGATAAGTTATAATAAACCATGTAACCCAAGACATGGTAGTGCCCGAAGAATTCATCTCTTTGTCCTTTTCATTGTTAGAAAGCCACATTACGATATTAAACCTATAGTAGTTCTTTTTTTAAACTTGTTGACGAACTATTCATGGAATATTGCAAAACCCTACAAAGAATTAATTTGTTTGCATTAGCTTGAAGGTGATCAATAAAACAAACTAGACGGACAGTTTGAGATACCTTGGCAAGCATGTTTACGACACAAATTAAATGTTCGTTTCACAAATGTAAACTTCTAAAGAACACAATACCATAATAAATTATGTCTGATACTGAAGGTGATTAAAAGCATGTTAATCACAAATGTTTAGATTCCATATGTAGTTGGTAATTTAGTTTCTTTTCTTTTATTTCATCCTTACAGACTATTATGGCAAAAGTGAGTAATTGACATTATCATTATTATTCCAAAAAAATAAACGTTACTAGTGTTTAACGAGATATAAATGAAGAAAATTTAAATGATTTTTTGGTTTGCATGGCTAAAAAGCTTTCCTTATTGATATTAAATTGTCGTGTAAGAAGGTACCTTTATTTATAAACTGAGTATATATGTAAATGACTGAAATTAATTAAACTGCACTGAATGTAATGGATATATACATAGTACTGTTTCTGTTGTAGTACAATGTTATGTTACAACATAAAGTTTCAAATTTTTTAAAAGTTTTGCTTTCTCTTTAACAGAAAAATCCATGAACAGTTTTAACCCAAAATAATTTGCGTCAGCGAGGAAATTGCTATCAGTGTATTTTTTTCAAAATCTAATGAATTTTTTTATTGTTATGTAGCCTACAATAACCCTTCTCTTTGAGCAATGCAGAGCAGTAGTATGGTAGTCTTCTCATTTTCCTGAAAAACACTGAATTATAATAGTATATCAAAATTAATCTTTTGTTTGTGGGCCCCATGGCTATGTCTGAGAGTGTGCCACACCTCTAGGGTTAAATCTAAAATGAAATAAGCTTGAGAAATTAAGGCAAAATTTTCATTGAATTAAACAATGTATTGCTAAATTAGCCATACATAAGAAATTTTACTGGGTGATGACTGCTATTTTCTGGATGCTTCTTCTATAATCGCCATTTAACGATCGTGGTGTTCAGTTCACATCACTACTTTACGTTGATGCACTACACAAGTGAACAGTCTTCAGTGACAATTTTCTTAACACTTGAAATTTACGATGAATTAGTTTGCTATCACTTCCAGAAAAATAACTTAAGGGTGCAAAACTGAAATACCTGTAAACTGAAATTCACAAGTATATCAGTAAGATTTATCAGTAGTTAACCTACGAAAAGGTTTAAAAAATATTTTTCTTACTCATCCACACGTTTTATGTGGGGTATTGTTTGCATGGTCACAAAGCTTTTCCGTAGTGAGGCTAAATTGTCATACAAGAATGTAATAATGTTTTGTAACAAAATTACACCTGGATATGATTGAAATTCATTGAACTTCAATGACTGTATTGGATGGACTATATGTTCACATTTTTATTGTAGCAATATGTCGTGTTTCAACACTTAATGTATAGGTGATGGGAGTTCTAGATTTTTTTGACTAGGCTTTCCTTGTAAAGGAAAGGCTTTAATAATTTTAACAACTGTAGTATAGTAACTAATCATTTGCTTATGCTAAACTAAACAGTTACACCATTCCATATAAAAAGAATCATTTTTGAATGCTTAAAAATTCTTTTAATGGGTGGGTCAGTTATATTAAAGCCTGTAATCGAAGACATTGTCGTTCACAAAGAATTAATTTTTCTGGTTCTTGTGATAGTTGAAAAGCGACATTACACTATTAAATATATATATTTTGTATTTTTGAAACTTGTCGGTCCACTGTTCTTACTTCTACTTCTACTTTTCTTTCATTCTTACAGGCTATGGCAATGGTGAGTAAAACACATTTTATTATGGAAAAAAAACAGGTCAGTCTGACCGACAATGCACACTTATTAATAAGCGCGGTTTACAAAAGATTTTTTGTAAAAAAAATAAAGACAACGTAGTTAGCTATGCGAAATGTGTCGGTAACTCGCCACGTAACGTTGGCACCAGCTACCAAATAGAGGTAGTATGGGTTTTGTTTTAGCGTTACCCAATAATATAAGTCCATTCGATCACGAAAAACTTTCGGTTAAGAGTGTAGTTAAGTTGAAATCGCAAACTGCAGAGTTTTTATTTTTCCTGGCTACGGACCTGCTCTGCTTGTGCTGATCTAATATACAATTATTTTTCCATGGATGGATAAGTTATAATAATTCATGTAACCCAAGACATGGTAGTGCCCGAAGCATTCATCACTTTGTCCTTTTCATTGTTAGAAAGTCACATTACGATATTAAACCTATAGTAGTTCTATTTTTTAAACTTGTTGACGAACTATTCATGGAATGTTGCAAAACCCTACAAAGAATAATTTCTTTGCAATAGCTTGAAGGTGATCAATAAAACAAACTAGACGGACAGTTTGAGATTCCTTGGCAAGCATGTTTACGACACAAATTAAATGTTTGTTTCACAAATGTAAACTTCTAAAGAACACAATAACATAATAAATTATGTCTGATACTGAAGGTGATTAAAAGCATGTTAATTACAAAGGTTTAGATACCATAATTATGTAGTTCGTAATTTAGTTTCTTTTCTTTTCTTTTATCCTTTACAGACTATTATGGCAAAGGTGATTAACTGACATCATTATTATTACAAAATAATAAACTTTACTAGTGTTTAACGAGATATAAATAAAGAAAATTTAAATGATTTTTTGTGTGTTTGCATGGCTACAAAGCTTTCCTTAATGATAATAATTCGTCATGGTAGAAAGGTACCGTTATTATTTTATAAACTGTGTATATATAAAAATGACTGAAATTAATTGAACTGAACTGGATGTAATGGATATATACATAGTACTGTTTCTGTTGTAGTACAATGTTATGTTACAATCTAATAGTTTTCAATTTTTTTTAAACTTTTGGTCGCTCTTTAACAGAAAAATCCATGACAGGTTTTACATTACACAAAAATAATTTGGGTCAACGATGAAATTGCCATCAGTGTATTTTTTCAAAATCAAATGAATTTTTTAAAGGTTACGTACAAAAAGCCTTCTGTTTGATCAATGCTGAGCAGTAGCATGGTAGTCTTCTCATATTCCTGAACAACTCTGAATTATAATAATACATCAAAATTAATCTTTTTCTTTTGGGCCCCACGGCTGTGTCTGAGAGTGTGCCTCTAGTGTTAAATCAAAAATAAAGAAAGCATGAGAAATTAGGGCAAATTTTTTACAGAATTAAACTATGTATTGCTAAATTAGCCATACATAAGGAATTTTACTGGTTGATGACGGCTATTTTCTGGACGCTTCTTGGATAATCGCCACACTATGATCGAGGTGTTCAGTTGGCATCACTACTTTACGTTATGTACTACACCAGTGAACAGTCTTTGTTGATAATTTTGTTTCCACTTGAAATTTACGATGAATGTTTGCTTTCACTTACATAAAATATGTAATGGTGCAAAACTGACATTCCTATAAGCTTGTTCATAATTATAGGATTTACCAGTAGTTAACCTACGAAAAGGTTTAATAAATATTTTTCTTACTCATCCACATGTTTTATGTGCAGCTATTGTTTGCATGGTCACAAAGCTTATCCGTAGTGGGGCTAAATTGTCATAAAAGAAAGTAATAATATTTTGCAATAAAATTACAGCTGGTTATGATTGAAATTCAATGAAATTCAATGACTGTATGGGATGGACTACATCTGCACTTTTTATTGTGGCCTTATGTCGTGTTTCAGCACTTAATGTTTAGGTGACGGGAGTTCGCTTTTTTTTTGGTTGGCATTCCTTGTAAAGGAAAGGCTTTAATAATTTGAACAATAGTATCTAATCATTTGCTCATGCCAAACTAAACTGTTACACCATTCCATATAAAAGGAATCAATGTTGAATGCTTTAAAAATTCTTTTAATGGATTGGTCAGTTATATTAAAGCCGGTAATCGAAGACATTGTCGTTCACGAAGAATTTATTTTTTGGCTCTTGTGATTGTTAGAAAGCGACATTACACTATTAAATATATTTTCTATTTTTGAAACTTGTCGGTCCACTGTTCTTACTTCTACTTCTACTTTTCTTTTATTATTACAGGCTACGGCAATGGTGAGTAAAACATATTTTATATTGAAAAAAAGGACAGTCTGACCAACGATCCGCAATTATTAATAAGCGAGGTTTACAGGAGATTTTTTTTATAAAAAAAATAAAGACAACGTGGTTAGCTATGCGAAATATGTCAGCAGCTTGCCACGTAATGTCTACACCAGCTACCAACTAGAGGTAACATGGGTCTTGTTTTAGCGTTACCCAATACAATACGTCCATTCAATCACGAAAAACTTTTGTTTAAGAGTGTAGGTTAGTTGAAATTGCATACTGTAGGGTTTTAATTTTTTTCTGGCTACGGCCCTAGTCTGCTTGTGCTGAGCTAGTATACAATTTTTTTCCATGGACGGATAAGTTATAATAAAGCATGTAGCCCAAGACATGGTAGTGCACTTAGTCTCTTGGTCCTTTTCATTGTTAGAAAACCACATTACGATATTAAACCTACAGTAGTTCTATTTTTGAAACTTGTTGACAAACGATTCATGGAATGTTTGCAAAACTCTGCAAAGAATTAATTTGTTTGCAATAGCTTGAAGGTGATCAATAAAACGAAACCAGACGGACAGCTTGAGATCCCTCGGCAAGCATGTTTATTACACAAATTAAATGTTCGTTTCACAAATGGAAACTTCTTCAGAAAACTAAAGAACACAATAACGGAATGTATTATGTCTGATCCTGAAGATAGTTAAAAGCATTTAATAACAAAGGTTTAGATTCCATATGTAGTTGCTAATTTAGTTTCTTTTCTTTTATTTCATCCTTATAGACTATTCTAGCAAAGGTGAGTAACTGACAATATCATTATTATACCCAAATAATAAACTTTATTAGTTTTTAACGAGATGTAAAGAAAGAAAATTTAAGTGATTTTTGTTGTTTGCATGCCTACACAGAGTTCCTTAATGATATTAAATCATCATGGTAGAAAAGTACCTATATTTATAAACTATGTATATATACAAATGACTGAAATTAATTGAACTGCGCTGAATGTATTGGATACATACATAATCTTGTTTCTGTTGTAGCCCAATGTAATGTTACAATCGCATAGGTTTCAAGTTTTTTTTTAAATTTGGTTTCTCATTAACATTAAAATCCATGAACAGTTTTAACATTTCCCAAAAATAATCTGGGTAAACGAGGAAATTGCTGTCAATGTATTTTTTTTATCAAAATCAAATGAATATTTTAAATTTATGTACGATAAACCTTCTGTTTGATCAATGCTGAGCAGTAGCATGGTAGTCTTCTCGTATTCCCGAACAACACTGAATAATTATAATAGTTTATCAAAATTAATCTTTTGCTTATGGGCCCCATGGCTATGTCTGAGAGTGTGCCACGCCTCTAGGTTTATTCTAAACTAAAATCAGCTAGGAGAAATTAAGGCAAAATTTTCATTGAATTAAACTGTTTATTGCTAAATTAGCCGTACATAAGAAATTTTACTGATTGATGAATTCTATTTTCTGGATGCTTCTTGAAAAATCGCCATATAACGATCGTGGTGTTCAGTTCACATCACTATTTTATGTTGATGCACTACACAAGTGAACAGTCTTCATTAATAATTTTGTTTCCACTTGAAATTTTCGATAAATTTGTTTGCTTTCACTTACAGAAAAATATGTTAAGGGTGTAAACTGAAATTCCTGTAAGCTTGTTCATAATATTTATACGATTTATCAGTAGTTAACCAACGAAAAGGTTTAGTAAATATTATTCTTACTCGTCCGCATGTTTCATGTATGGCTATTGTTTGCATAGTCACAAAGCTTATCCATAGTGGGGCTAAATTGTCATACAAGATAGTACTAATGTTTTGCAATACAATTACAGCTGGTTATTACTGAAATTCATTGAAAGTCAATGACTGTATGGGATTGACTACATCTGCACTTTTTATTGTTGCTTTATGTCGTGTTTCAGCACCTAATAATTAGGTGACGGGAGTTCGATTTTTTTGGTTGGCATTCCTTGTAAAGGAAAGGCTTTAATAATTTTAACAATAGTATCTAATCATTTGCTCATGCCAAACTAAACTGTTACACCATTCCATATAAAAGGAATCATTGTTGAATGCTTTAAAAATTCTTTTAATGGATTAGTCAGTTATATTAAAGCCGGTAATCGAAGACATTGTCGTTCACGTAGAATTTATTTTCTAGCTCTTGTGATTGTTAGAAAGCGACATTACACTATTAAATATATTTTCTATTTTTGAAACTTGTCGGTCCACTGTTCTTACTTCTACTTCTACTTTTCTTTTATTATTACAGGATACGGAAATGGTGAGTAAAACACATTTTAATATTGAAAAAAAGGACAGTCTGACCGACGATCCACAATCATTAATTAGCGTGGTTTAAAGAAGATTTTTTTGTAAAAAAATAAAGACAACGTAGTTAGCTCTGCGAAATATGTCAGCAGCTTGCCACGTAATGTCTACAGCAGCTACCAACTAGAGGTAACATGGGTTTTGTTTTTGCGTTACCCAATACAATACGTCCATTCAATCACGAAAAACTTTTGTTTAAGAGTGTAGTTAAGTTGAAATTGCATATACTGCAGGGTTTTAATTTTTTCCTAGCTACGGCCCTAGTCTGCTTGGGCTGAGCTAGTATACAATTTTTTCCTTGGATGGATAAGTTATAGCTTGAAGGTGATCAATAAAACGAAACCAGACGGACAACTTGAGATCCCTTGGCAAGCATGTTTATTACACAAATTAAATGTTCGTTTCACAAATGGAAACTTCTTCAGAAAACTAAAGAACACAGTAACGGAATAAATGATGTCTGATCCTGAAGATAGTTAAAAGCATTTAGTAACAAAGGTTTAGATTCCATATGTAGTTGGTAATTAAGTTTCTTTTCTTTTATTTCATCCTTACAGACTATTATAGCAAAGGTGAGCAACTGACAATATCATTAATATTCCAAAATAATAAATTTTACTAGTGTTTAACGAGATATAACTGAGGAAATGTAAAAGATTTTTTTTGTTTACATACCTACAAAGCTTTCCTTAATGGTATTTATATCGTTATGATAGGAAAGTACCTTCATTTATAAAATGTGTACTTATAAAAATGACTGAAATGAATTGAACTGCGCTGAATGCATTGGATATATACATAGTCTTGTTTCTGTTGTAGTACAGTGCCACGTTACAATCTAATAGTTTTCAAATTTTTTTTTAAAGTTTTGGTTTCTCTTTAACATAAAAATCCATGAACAGTTTTAACATTACCCAAAAATAATCTGGGTCAACGAGGAAATTGCCATCAGTTTTTTTTTTAAATCAAATGAATATTTTAAAGGTTACGTACAATAAGCCAAATGTTTGATCAATGCGGTGCAGTGGCATGGTACTTCTCATACTCCTGAACAACACTTGATTATAATAGTATATCAAAATTAATCGTTTCTTTGTGGGCCCCAGGGCTATGTCTGAGAGTGTGCCACGCCTCTAGGGTTAAGACTAAAAGAAAATCCGCTTGAAATATCATGGAAAATTTTTCATTGAATTAAACTATGAACAGTCTTCATTAATAATTTTGTATCCACTTGAAATTTTCGATGAATTTGTTTGCTTTCCCTTACAGAAAAAATGTTAAGGGTGCAAAACTGAAATTCCTGTAAGCTTGTTCATAATTATAGGATTTATCAGTAGTTATCCTACAAAAAGGTTCAGTAAATATTTTTCTTAGTCGTTCACATGTTGTATGTGTGGCTATTGTTTGCATGGTCACAAAGTTTATCTGTAGTGGGGCTAAATTGTCATACAAGAAATTAAAAATGTTTTGCAATAAAATTGCAGCTGGTTATGATTGAAATTCATTGAAAGTCAATGACTGTATTGGATGGACTATATCTTCACTTTTTATTGTAGTATTATGTCGTGTTTCAGCACTTAATGTATAGGAGACGGGAGTTCAAGATTATTTTGGTTGGCTTTCCTTATAAAAGAAAGGCTTTAATAATTTTAACAACCTTAATACCTAATCATTAGCTTATGCCAAACTAAACTGTAACACCATTCCATATAAAGGGAATCATTGTTGAATGCTTTACAAATACTTTTAATGGATGGTTCAGTTATATTATTACCTGTAATCAAAGACACTGTCGTTCACGAAGAATTTATTTTCTGGTTCTTGTGATAGTTAGAAAGCAATAGTACACTATTAAATATATTTTCTATTTTTGAAACTTGTTGGTCCACTGTTTTTACTTCGACTTCTATATTTCTTTTATTCTTACAGGCTATGGCAATGGTGAGTAAAACACATTTTATTATTTGAAAAAAAAACAGGACAGTCTGACCGACGATGCACACTTATTAATGCAAAATGTGTCGGTAACTCGCCATGTAACTTCTGCACCAGCTACCAACTAGAGGTAGTGCGGGTTTCATTTTAGCGTTACCCAATACAATACGTCTATTTCATCATGAAAAACATTTTTAAAGAGTGTAGTTAAGTTGAAATTGAATATTGCAGGGCTTTAATTGTTTCCTGGCAACGGCCATGCTTTGCACGTGCTGAGCTAGTATACAATTTTTTTTCCATGGATGGATAAGTTATAATAAAGCGTTTAATCCAAGACATGGTAGTGCATGGAGTCTCTTGGTCCTTTTCATTGTTAGAAAGCCACATTACAATAATAAACGTACAGCAGTTCTCTTTTGAAACTTGTCAACGAACTATTCATGGAATGTTTGCAAAACCCTACAAAGAATTAATTTGCAATTTGCAATTTGTATGATTTGTTTGCAATAGAATGAAGGCGAACAATAAAACGAAACCAGACGGACAGCTTGAGATCCCTTGGCAAGCATGTTTACGACATAAATTAAATGTTTGTTTCACAAATGTAAACTTCTTCAGAGACCTAAAGAACACAATAACAGAATTAATGGTGTCTGATCCTGAAGGTAGTTAAAAGCATGTTAATAACAAAAGTTTAGATTCCATATGTAATTAATAATTCACTTTCTTTTCTTTTATTTCATCCTTATAGACTACTATGGCAAAGGTGAGTAACTGACATTATCATTATTATTCCAAAATAATAAACTTTACTAGTGTTTAACAAGATATAAATGAAGAAAATTTATATGATTTTTTATTGTTTGCATGGCTACAAAGCGTTCCTTAATGATACTAAATCGTCATGGTAGAAAAGTACATTAATTTATAAACTGTATATATATAATATTGACTGAAATTAATTGAACTGCACTGAATGTATTGGATATATACATTGTTTTTTTTCTGCTGTAGTTCAATGACATGTTACAATCTAACATTTTCAATTTTTTTTAAAGTGTCAGTTTCACTTTAACAGAAAACTCCTTGAACAGTTTTAACATTACGGAAAGATAATCTGGCTCAATGATGAAATTACCATCAGTGTATTTTTTTTCAAAATCAAATGATTTTTTAAAAGGTTATGTACATAAAGCCTTCTGTTTGATCAATGTTGAGCAGTAGCATGATAGTCTTCTTATATTCCTGAACAACACTGAATTATAATAGTATATCAAAATTAATCTTTTGCTTGTGGGCCTAAGGGCTATGTCTGAGAGTGTGCCACACTTCTAGGGTTAATTCTAAAATAAAATCAGCTTGAGAAATTAGGCAAAATTTTCATTGAAATAAACTATGTATTGCTAAATTAGCCGTACATAAGAAATTTTACTGGTTGATGAATGCTATTTTCTGGATGCTTCTTGGATAATCGCAATATAACGATCATTGTGTTCAGTTCATACCACTACTTCAAGTCGATGTACTACACAAGTGAACAGTCTTAAATGGTAATTTTGTTACCCCTTGAAATTTTCGATGAATTTGTTTGATTTCACTTACAGAAAAATATGTTAAGGGATGCAAAACTGAAATTCCTGTAAGCTAGTTCATAATAATTATACGATTTATCAGTAGTAACCCACAAAAAGGTTACTATGTTGCATGTTACTATGTTGTATGTGCGGATATTGTTTGCATGGTCACAAAGTTTATCCGTAGTGGGGCTAAATTGTCATACAAGAAAGTAATAATGTTTTGCAATAAAATTACAGCTAGTTATGATTGAAATTCATTGAAATTCAATGACTGTATGGGATGGACTATATCTTTACATTTTTATTGTAGCATTATGCCGTGTTTCAGCACTTAATGTATAGGTGACAGGAGTTCAAGATTTTTTTTTGGTTGGCTTTCCATGTAAAGGAAAGGCTTTAATAATTTTAACAACTATATTATCTAATCATTTGCTCATGCCAAACTAAACTGTTTCACCATTCCATATAAAGGGTATCATTGTTGTATGCCTTAAAAATACTTTTAATGAATGGTTCAGTTATATTATTACCTGTAATCAAAGACACTGTCGTTCACGAAGAATTTATTTTCTGGCTCTCGTGATTGTAAGAAAGCAATATTACACTATTAAATATATTTTCTATTGTTTAAACTTTTTGGTCCACTGTTCTTACTTCTACTTCTATATTTCTTTTATTCTTAAAGGCTATGGCAATGGTGAGTAAAACACATTTTATTATTTGAAAAAAAAGTAGGACAGTCTGACCGACGATGCACACTTATGAATAAGCATTGTTTACACAATTTTTTTTTGTAAAAAAAAAGACAACATAGTTAGCTATGCAAAATGTGTCGGTAACTCGCCATGTAACTTCTGCACCAGCTACCAACTAGAGGTAGTGTGGGTTTCATTTTAGCGTTACCCATTACAATACGTCCATTTTATCATATAAAACTTTTGCTTACGAGAGTAGTTAAGTTAAAATTGAATATTGCAGGGCTTTAATTGTTTCCTAGCAACGGCCATGCTTTGCACGTGCTGAGCTAGTATACAATTGTTTTCCATGGATAGATAAGTTATAATAAAGCGTGTAATCCAAGACACGGTAGTGCTCGAAGAGTACATCTCTTGATCCTTTTCCTTGTTAGAAAGCCACATTGCAGTATTAAACTATAGTACGTCTATTTTTGAAACTTGTCGACAAACTAATCATGGAATGTTTCCCAAACCCTACAAAGAATTATTTTTTTGCAATAACTTGAAGGTGATCAATAAAACAAAATCAGATGTATAGCTTTAGATCCCTTGGCAAGTATGGTTTTTTTTTTACATAAATTGAATGTTCGTTTCACTAATGGAAACTTCTTCAGAAACTTAAAGAATACAACCACATAATAAATTCTGTCTGATCCTGAAGTTGGTTAAAAGCATGCTAATAACAGACATTCCATATGTAGTTGGTAATTTAGTTTCTTTTATTTTATTTCATCCTTACAGACCATTATGGCAAAGGTTAGTAACTGACATTATCATTATTATTCCAAAATAATAAACTTTACTAGTGTTTAACGATACATAAATGCAGAAAATTTAAATGATATTTTTTGTTTGCATCGCTACAAAACCTTCCTTATGAGATTAAATCGTCATGTTAGCCAGGTCATTTATTTATAAAATGTGTATGTACAAAAATGACTAAAATTCATTGAACTGCACTGAATGTAAAGGATATATACATAGTCTTGTTTCTGTTGTAGCACAACGTCATGTTACAATGTAATAGTTTTCAAATTTTTTTTAAAGTTTTGGTTTTTTTTTTCAACAGAAAAATCCGTGAACAGTTTGAACCTGTTGCTCCATGCTGAAATGTGGGAAATGTGTCATGTTGTATAACGTCTTTTTTCGGAAGCATAACTGTGGTCTAATTCATGGAAGCAGAGGATTACTTTTTTATAGGGCACATGGAAATTAACCTGGTGTTTTATGCCTTCGGTTAAATTTTTTTTATTCAAAGCAAACTTTTCGAGGTCTTTTGTATTTTGGCATTTCAGTATTTGAGGTAATTCTAATGACAGAAATGGTCGGCTTGATGCTCATGACAGTTATGGTAGCTCACTGTTTTATAACTACACCATTGTAGTGATACTTACTAAAGAGAGTTTGACATATGAACGGGACAGAAAGCCAATTGGGCTCGATAACTGTTAAATAAATACGGATGCAAACCTATTTGTGTTGCCTTTTGGACTTAAATGTCAGACTGCCTGAGTGGGGAATCGAACCCACGAACTCTGAAACCAAATGCTGGAGTCCTACCACTCAGCCATACTGACATGTATGATGTCCTTGAAATCCTTGATAGACACTCGTGAAATTTCCATACACTAACTGGTCGTTTACTTTACCATAAAAGTCACTAATTCTAAAAATAAACTGATCACGGTTGAAAAGCAATGGTTTACCTGCATCATAGAGGAACATCACCACTTGACAATTTTAATCTTTATCGAAATTGCCTATGGGGGAATTGAGGCTTAATGGCGCGTCGACAACTTGGTCATTAGCGCCAACCTCAGTCACAGTGCAGTGGTCCTATGGCTATGGCCTCAAACAGACTTTAGTTTAGACTTCAAAAGATCAATAATTTTAAAAATCCTAACTGAACTATTCGTTCAGTTAATTTAGCAATGATTTCGTTTCCTTTGTCACAGTATTACTGTAAATTACAGGGTGAGTCAAACGTATCAACCCTGTGGATTTGGCAGCCGCATGATTTGGCTTAGCCACCAAACAATTTTGTTCATCGGTCACCGCAGAGGGGCCACGTTTTGAAATATTCCAGGGGTGCCTTCCACCCTGATCCCTTTAAATAAATTTTCAAGGTCGAAGAACAGTTTGTTTGCTGCAAACTCCTACACAAACCTGTGCTTGCCAAACCCTTATCAATTTCGATACGTTTGCTATTTCCTACTTTAATTATTGCACGCAATAAACCATTGACACAACTGCTCATGATGTTATTTTATGCAATAAAGCAAACATTTGTACTAACGTGTTTTGGTCATAACTATTGTGGACCAATTTACGTGCTGTTTTCTGCATTCACCGTGACTTGACTGCCCGTACATATCTCAGATTGGGACCAATGCCCTATTACTCAATCCCCCCTATTACTAAAGGAACTGGAAGTGGAAAATTGATTTAAGGGGGTAGGATGGGGGCACCCCTGCTGATCTCAAAACATGGCCCCCTCCTTGGTGACCAATGATTGATGGTTGTTTGATGACAACCAAATCATGTGGCTGCCAAGTCCACTGGGTCGATACTTTTGACTCACCCTGTATATCAAAGAGTAAAGTTAAGGGGATTTCCTCCTATAGTAACGAGTTTCCTACGATATCAATATTTCTTTAGTTAAGAAAGTTAAGAAATTTGCGCCCCACGTCTAGACGTTGCTGCTCATGCAGAATGCTGCATTGGTCCCACAGCAAGTGTAAGCCAATATATGCTTAAAACAAGGTGGTTACACTCTCGATTTTGGTGTGGACTTATTTAAAAAAATATTTATTACGTATAAATCTAAATGCTAGGAGTGTGTACTAGAGGTGTTTGGGCAACAATTTTATTTATAACGTGACCAAATTTTAGGTGGCTCATACGATGTTGTTTGCTATTTTCTCAATGCTCATTGGTTAATTGCCCTTTAAAGATTATCGAGAGAAGAGCAGAACAAAATTTCTATCCACGAACAAGACAAGTGATAATTTTTACTGGGCAATTTAGCGTCTACATGAAAATTACTTATACTATTTTTTCTTTCACGTTTACAGGACTCCTTGGTGAGAAACACACATTATTATTATTTTTATCAAAGTCATAAGTTGTACTAGTGGTTACCCAGGTATAAATGAACAAATTTTATGTGTATTTCATTGTTCACATGTCTACAAAACCTTTTCTTTACGAGTCTAAGTTTTCATGTTTCAAACATTGTGGTTTATAAAGCAGCATACTTCGAAGTATGGCTGCAATTCTTTGAAAAGCAATGACTGTTTCCATTGTAGCATAATGTCATGTTCAGTGTGTGTATGTACAGTAGGCAGAATGATGTTTTATTGAGTTTGCCGAAACAACAATGAATACTACTAACAATGAGGCTCACAGTTTGTGGACAAAAGAGTAGGTTATTGTTGACAGCCTTGGTATTTACGAAGGTTACCAGGATTATGAAAAACAATGTCAATCTAGGTTTACTTTGTAGCTTTTTAGTTGTTACGAAAATAATATGGTAGGAGTTACATAAAAGGAAACCAGACAATTAAATCAAAACAAACATAAAAAATTATTCATCCTGCCTACATTTTCTGTTGACAAGACTGAATTCAGCGAATCAAATTCATCTATTTATAACATTTTAAAGTTTATCTTTATCGTTGACAATTTAAAATCTGCCAAATCAATTAACCGTAACAACAAGTAACAAGACGTAAAACAAGATGGAACCACTCCCCCCCCCCACACAGTCCGTTACCAAAGAACAGAAATGAAACTACAGTAAGAAGATAAAAAAAAATACCCAAAGCATCCTGGGACTGTAGTGAAATGAAATGTGGCCATCTGAAAGAATAAAAAAACATAATTCACGTGTCATCGTGTTCCATTGCAGGTACCATGATACCATGTGAATATTTTTATTCATTTAGATTCCTGCACAGTGGTCTTCACTGCAACCCCCAGATACTACAACGGTTTTTTGGGGGGTTTTGTAAAACCTGAAAATGTATGGAGACCTGCTTACACACTTTTTAGTTTATTCTAATAATCTTTACATGAATGCTGCTCCGCGCTAAAAACACGTCCCTCAGTATTGTTGTAGAATTCGTTGTTAAAATTATCATTGTTGAATGAACAAACTTGTTGTCGCTTACTGTACAAGTCTGAGGGTTTTAAGTTGCTTATAAGTTTGGGTTTTCATTAGAGGAACACACCATTGATAGTTTTAACAATTCACATAAACTAACTACGGACAAGCAAAGATTCTTCAGTTTACTTATTTTTGAAAATCGAATGTAATAAAATGTATAACAATGAAATTGTTTGGCAATGAATTGTTATTAACTACTACTGAAGAAAACTCTACATTCAGTGCAACATGTCATGTATTACTCAGTAACCAGTCTTAAAATTCGGTTAGTGGTTTTTAATTTGGTACACATTTGCCATTCCTTCTTTGTCAATTTTCATTTCGACACTACTTTGAAAGAAGGGATGAAAGAATTCAAAATACGATACCAGCCATAAGTCAGAGTTAAATTAATTGATGAAAGCTTAAGAAGAATTAGCCATCTTCTATTCAACCAAAGAGGAAGTGAAGCGTCGTGGTCATTCACACTTCCCTGGACAACAGTGAATCACTTTCTGGCACTATGGCACTGACTGGGATAACTCTAAAGGCTATAAAATTAAAAAAATATAAGGACTACGGCAGACAATCTATTAAATAAAACTCAGTGACGATAAGTTTATTAGTGTGCAATGGAACACTCGACTAAGGTATAAAATTTCAGTCCATATTACACCTTAGTCGACGTCAGTATACCACAAAAACCTGCCTGCATTCCAATTCAAATGAGTGTATCCAATTGAGTTAGTGTAAGATTCATTACAACCTATGAGATACGGTGTTCTTTTAGCCGTTGGCATTGCTGATGTTTTGTGGTAATAAATGCAGAGTTATGAGACATTCGTATTTTAGACTTCAGCATCCTCAAAAAGCTTTCCAAATCTTACATTCTCTCAACATATTATGGATGATATCACAACTAAAGGAAATCTATGTAAATTATGAAACAACTGGGAACTTAATTGACCTTATTTAAATATACCTGCAGAACTGTTCATAAATACACTATGTGAATTTCGTTCAAACCTAACCAATAAGGTGGAGTGTAGAAACTTTTTTATGGTATTCCTCATTGGCAGAAATTTCATAACTCTCGGGTCTTGTCTTGATGTGCCCCAAGGCTCTCAAGTTTAACGTTGTATGGCTATGGGTGGAATGGTGAAAACGGCAAATATGATGATTTGACTGTTTTAAAATCTAATTTCTAAAGTTATCTCATTCGATTCTCTCAGAAACTTTGTTACCATGCCATAATTACAAAGAATTTTATTTTTCTTAAAAACTGTGGGAATAATTTAGCGCAGAGAATTGGCCAAAATGTCCTTCAAGGCATTTTTTTCCCACAAACTACTTACAGTATTGTGCATAAATATTTGTTTTTCTTAATGACGGCTACCTTGCTTAGTCACTTAAGTGTTTCAAATGGATTATGTTAAGATTAAATTTAAAACCAGTCATATCATAATTTTTGCCCTTTTTGCTATTTGACTCATTGCCGTACAGTGTTGAACTTGAAGGCCATTGGGTCATGTGAAGACGTGACCCCAGAGCGATAAATTTTTTTGTGTGTAATAGTGACGCCCAAGGAAAACTTTTCCACATGCTTCCAATGAGGGATTTAAAAATGGAGGAAATTCTTACAATACATCCTACTAATTAAACCGGTGGAATTACAAAAGAAAACCAAGCTGCCTCGTCTCATGTAATTAGAATCAATATTTCACATGGCTGTTTTTGTCTGCAGTATACTTCACTATTTCGTACCTAATATTTCACATAGTTTTGCTTACTATTTCCGTCTGCTAGTTTATTTTCAAAGCTTACACTCTTTTCTAATTAATAAGACAAAATTTCAATAGAGCTGTACTAGCCTGTAAGCATTTTCGCAAATTCGCTACCTCATAAGATACAAAATGAAACGCGAAATCATGTGCATCGAGTATTCACACGTATCATTAAAATGTACTTTAACATGATATGAATACATGTTTACCTTTATTTTATAAGAAAAATTTAACTAACGAAAAAAATCAGGAACATTTTGTCTTGTATATCATAGTTAGGAAATAAACGCACAAATTTCCTTTAACATGCAAGGTTTTCCCATTAGTATAACAAAATCACGATTTCTACTAATAAATAGGTCAGTAATTCAAAAGCAATGTTTCTTGAGAGCTTAACAAGAATAGTCATCTTCTGGTCAACCAAAACATAAGTGTAGCGCGGTCGTCGTTTACACTTTTCTGGATAACACTTAATTACATTTTTAAATAGTCCCTTTCGCGTTATGGTCCTGTCTGGGATTGCGTAAAACTTCCAAGAATAAATCCAAAGGATATAGTCGAAACATGGAGGGATTGAGGCGAAAGTTAGATTAAAGAAAATTAAATACACTGAAATTATTGGCATGCAAGGGAGTTAAATTTGACTTAATATTACCTGTTAGTCATCGTCAGTGAAAGCACAAAACATGCCTTCATTAAAAGCCGTAACATTAGCTAACTCTATGATTCCTCATTGGCAAGGGCGAAACAAATTCTGAGCTCTTTGGGAGCTCATTGGGAGCTTGAGGAGGCTAATGCATATTTATTCCTTGCTGATGCTTGTTTTAAAGTAGCAGACATTTGCAACTAATACTTTTTTTAAATTGTTACTTAATTTATCTATATAACACAAAGGATTTTACAGAAAACATTCATATCGGATAATCTTGAACTTTCATGCCTATCTGCTTAAATTTGAAGGATTCAATTTTTTTGTCCAGAGGTAGACCCTGATACGGACATTAATTACGTCAATAGGTGCAATGAATGAGTATACATCTACATGGGACAATCCCATAAGTCTTCAGACGCACGCAAACTTGGTCGTGCAGGGGGCTTAGAAGGTAATGATTATGTGTTTGTAAAAGTTGCTAATGGCACTAAACATGTAAAGGGGTTACCAGCACTCAATTTCTTTTCAAGGGACAACTAGAAAAACCAAACTAAACTTAAAAGCTCAGGCTAAATCATTACTATAAACAAGCCATAGTTATCAATACAGTAAAAAAATGTCCTATCACGCTTAGCTGTTTAGTATTTTGTAAATATTGGGAGTGACTTAATTCCAGCATGGCGGATGCTGCCTGAGTCCAGTCTTGAGCAGCTAGTCCTACTTTTTATCGTCTTATGATTTATATTTTGTAAGTACCTTGCTACGTTTAGTCGTTATTTGTTCACTAATTAGAAGGGCACCTTGCATTAAAAAACTACCGTAGGTATTTATGCAAATTTCCTGCCTCACAAGATAAAAATGGACCTTAAAATCAGCCATATCGAGTGATCACTGGATAGCATTAAAATTTACTTTAACCTGATCTCAATAAAAGTTCACCTTTAAGAAAAGAAATATAAATTACAATGTTTAAAAATAGACTGGCCAATGTTTCCAATACAATGTTTGTTAGTTTCAACAAAAACATTGCTAGTTGAAAATTTTTAATGCATCAAAATGGCTTAATAATTTTAATTTCATCAAATAAAATTAAGTTTAGCTTACAGCGACATTTGACATTGTGAATGATTACTGAAGTCTTTTAAATAATTTAGCCAGGCTTTTTTCTTTTGTAAACGTTTTCAATCAATAACGGTAGTATTTTGCTAGTAAGTTACCTATGATTTTCTTATTATGATAGTTAAGAACTTTGAGTCAAAAGTCCAGATTTTTAGATCGTGAATGAAGCACTATCTCTCTCATTATAAGCAATAGTCGACCTATACACTTAATACGACGTGTTATACCAGAAACTTTGGTGCAGACTTACATTTAAAATAATAATTAAATTACCATATAAATCTAAAGGCTAAAAACGCAACCTGTCGAGGTTAATGAAACATTTTCTTAAAGTGATCTCATTGGCTGATGACTGCTGCTTTCTGACTACTAATTGGTTAATAGTCCTTTACAGATTTTGGAATGTAGTTTGTTACAAAATTTCTACTGATGTAAAATACCAGTGAACATTAGTACTTCATAATTTAGTGTCTAGCCTGTCTACATGAAATTTACCTTCATTATAATATTATTTTCTTTCATTCTTACAGATTTAGGTGCCAAGGGTGAGTAATACCATTATTAATTTGTTCAAGGTTGAGGTTTACTACTTCTTGTTCAGATATAATTGAACAAATTATGTGACGGATTCATTGTTTCCATGGCAGGAATTATATTCTTTACGACTCGAAATTTTCATATTATAAAGGAAGTGTCGTTTACAAAGAAGGTTACTCTAAGAATGACTGAATTTAGACAAAAAGTTTAAAGGTTGTCAAGTTTCTTTTCAGCTTTGGGTTTCCCTTTACTTTGGAACTGTTAATAGTTTTAACAACTGCCGTGCAGTAATTGTAGACAAAAAAAGCACTTTTACTTATTTTTTCCTAAATCGAACATATTAAAATGTAAAACATACCAATACTTCTAGTGTTGAATCATTATTAACAAATTCTGATTAATAGAATTTTATTTTCAGTGCCATATAATCATGTGTTAATCACGAATTAGTCTTAGAATTCAGCTCGAGATTTTGTAACTGGGAATTTTGAGTTCTTCCTTCTTTGTCAATTTCCATTTCATAATGCTTCGAAATGAAGGCTAAAATATACGAAAACACAAAATCTCTAATAATTCGCAGTAACTACAAGAGAAGATTTCTACTTATGAATGTCACTGATTGTTGTTGATTTTTTAACAAAAAGATAATGATATGTACTGCACTGTAAATACTATCATTGAAGCGCAATTAGTTTTGTGTATAATTATTTCAGTAATAATAATCACACCAAAATCAGTATCGGTATCATTATTGGTCCATAGTGTTGTACTATTCTCATTTGAATTTGTCCAAATATTAAACCTTACTACCATCTCTGTTTTTGCTTCAAATTGTTTTAAATAGTGATGCCAGTCGACGTGTGGTGAGCTTTCCCTGTATTTTTTAATGTCTTTTTTTAAAATTAGGCTTACTATTTATTCCTTTGAAATTTAAGGTACTGTTTTTACTCTCTGAAAGCATCCAATCTAGTGTACATACTTCGAACCAAAAAAGCTGAACACCTAGAAAGCCTGCCAGGATAGTTGCCAGGCTAATGCATTAAAACGAAGCTGTGGGAATGACGTGCGCTATTAAAAACACATTTAACACGGACACAATACAAATAATCATGCACTTTCCAATTGCAATTAAACCGATGCTTGTTTGCACGCCACACCCCAAGTAAAAGCAAACAGAACACACAATAAAACGTCAAAGTAAGGACTAAACGGGATTTTTCATGTAAGTGCGAGTATAGCTCAGTGGTGGGACTACACGTTTGGTTTCAAAGGTCGTGGGTGCAATTCCCCGCTCAGGTTGTGTGACAATTATGTCCAAAAGGCAACGTAAATGTATTTACATCTGTATTTATTTCATTAAAAATGCAGGCTGGGCGGGACCTCCCTTACGCTCTCAGTAAGGAACCAAACAACTAATTTTTCAGTATTAGGGCATGTAAATGTTAGCAGCCCTTAGCGTAGCTTTCTGCATACAAAAACACAGAAAAAGTTAAAGATTAAGCTTATACCTTTCTCTGGGCAGCCAGGATTGTTAAAACTAAAACGGGAAAACCACCAAGTATCAAGCATCAGCTCCTACAAAATATTTAAGTGGCCACTGCAGGAGCACAACATGTTTTAGTGGGCACATGCTGAATCCCCACTCTCCTTCCTTAAGATGAAGTTAAGCAGGTTTGTGTAGGAGTGGTTTACCAAGCTGCAGCCTAATCTTTGTTTAGGTTTTTCTATTGAGCGTCTCTTACTCGGCTTGCAATGATACATCAGGACAAACTGCATGGCTGTAGAAATAAACCATGCCAACCTAAAGAATACCATAAAGCATACTAATAAAGCAAAATGAAATAATTTATCAGTACGCTGTTGTTTTCCGTTTTTAGATTAGTAAAATAACTCCGCAAATTTCGAAATTTCGACAATTTTGACTATTTTACAAGTATTTCACCACTTTTGTATGTGAATGTAGCATTAGTAGTCTACTGTTTAATTTATTTAAATCAGTTTTAATCTGTAATAAAACTAAGACAAAATAGGTAAAAAAAATGTTTTGCATGCCATTCGGGGAGAAAAACGTAACAGCTGCATGATTCAAATCGGTAGATGACACCAACATCTAATCAACAAAACTAGTTATTCCCAACATAACATACACTAGTTTAGTAGCGAGCCATGTTGTCTCACTGCCCTGTTTCTTGTCACATTGTCTATTGTTTCTGTTGTGGTACAGAGCTTGATAGGTTACGGTTTACCATCAACATGTTGTACTATTTCTTTGGTACTTATTGTTATTATGTAATCAACATTACCGTTCACATAACCTACCACTTGCCCTTTTTCACTACTACCGCATGAAGAATTAATATAAAATTCCTATTCCTTACTTCTGTGAAATGAATGAACATGTTCACCCTACCACTTTAATTTACTACATTTGGATTGGTTGCCACAATGATTGTCTATCCCCGTTAGTCTTCCTTACCTGTACTCTGGCCTAAGGCAAATATGTGTATGGATTCACAAAGCAATGAATTTTTCATAACGATGAAAAACTGCTGTTATCTGCTGTTGTTAAATTCCGCTGAATAAAACGATTTGTTGTCTAGCATCAACTTTGAAGTTAACATGTAACAATGAGCATAGCAAAAATTATCAAAGTTTTTCTCAAACTAAATTCTGTTAGTTTTTATTGTCTCATATATTTTTTCTTTTGCTTAAATTACCCATGATACACACTGACAAAAATAAATTGTTTTCACAGTAGTATTGCTGTATTCTTCTAATTTATAGTTAAATTTACTTTTCTATACTTTCCTGTAGTAGAAAGTAATGTTACAGTACTTTCAAAAAAGTGATCTGACAACAATTGAAGCAATCATTCTCATTTATATTTATTTCACAGGTAGTCAACAGTAGTTTAACAGTAATTGTGCAGCATTTTACAGTAAAAAAAACTGACAGAACAGTTGCCAAATGATAATTGTAAAAAAAATCCTTTCCTTTCCCACATTGTTTTATTCCAAGTTATACTTTTAGCATTCATTAATTGTTTGCATTTTCGTAAAAAAGTTAACCTCTTTTGTGTTTTCTTTTCCCACGTTTAGTACTTTACTACTAAAGTGGTAAAAAGACAGGAATAGCGGTAAGTAATCTCACAGCCCTTTAAATAGCTTCTGGGTCAATTGCCTATTGAAATATGACCTTATCTTATAAGTTTACAGGTGCACACTAGTCTTATCAAAAATGCACTTCTACATTTAACGAATTCTGTAATAGTTATAATATAAATAACAATATGAAATAAATACTAGCTCAGGAAGGACAATATTGATTTAAGAACTGTTCTTCCACTATTAGTGTAGTGACAAAAAAACAAAGAAAACCAAAAAATAAATAAACAACACATCAAAAACAGAAAATAGTCAAAATTGCTAAGGTTGTCGCGGTACGAAGAGGACGATTTTTAAATGAACTACTTATGATTTGAAATACCATAATTGATGTAAACAAAAACATATTTCGTGGTGCTTTCTCTTTCTGAGTACACGAAGACGGAATGAGGCAGGATTGCACCCCAGACCTGTGTCAGTGGTAATAACCATTTGATCAATCTGATCACTAAAAATCTTGCTCCCATCATTGAACCACTGGTGGCACTCATCATAAAACATGTTGCCTTATTCATGTGTAGCCTTCACACAGCTTTTACGAACCAACTAAGTTTTGTTAGTATTTAAGTGTTTGTATGATTACCAAACAGGAAAAGAAAATCTATGGCAGATTGAACCAAATCTTAATGCATTAATCTTATAAACCTATACCATTAGCCAGTTAAATTATTTGGCCTGCCAACAGATTCGTTTTAATTTTTATTGAATAAACACAGTTTTGTGAGGGTAGCAACATTTGTTGAAAAGGTTTTTCCAAGTTGTCATCAAGACAGAGGTTTACTAAGGAACATTAGTGCTTTGACAAGTGACTTTTATTGTTACTTAGCATAAATAATCAACAGTTGTTACGATTTCATTTCGATTGAATTGCTTTATAATGGCAACTTTCCCATAAGATTTCTTTTACCCTACCTGTTTACCGAGCTTAAGGACGAAGAAAAGTTAATCTACAATTAGGAGCTGTAAGACAGAGACACAGTTTCACTTTCTTTGAAGAAAGAAAGTATTGCACTTACATCTTACATCTCCCACATGTTGTGTACTGATTCTAAGCATATTATTTTTGGTACAACGACAGCTAGGTCAATAGTGTCAACACTCACAGTACACTATTATTTTTTCCACGACTTATTTACAATTCGAAAACTTGTGTATTACACAGGATAATGGTGTACCGATCGGTAGCCCAATTTCCATTTTTCTAGCAATTATTGCATTAAATAAAATCGTCAGGCTCTAATGGAAAAATTCCCTATCCCTACGTCAACATATAACCGTTTCTTGACACTGACACAAGCAGAGACAGAAAAGAAACCATCATTGGTGTTTCCCGATTATGCAACATGAGGTAGAGAATGACCAACCAACTTTACCTATTCACAGTCCCTCCATTGAATAACCAGCATTATAACAGCCAGTGATATGAAAAGATAGGCTCTAGGTGTGGCTTACATGGAAAAGTTGATCTATGTCATCTCTGCAACGCCACTAATTCATTGTGTATTATGGGTTAGCAATAAAGGAGAAACTAGTTTTATTTTCTGCGATTGCATGTACGTGCCTCAAGAAACGCATGTACATGGCAGTTGCATAATATAATATACAGGGTGGCCCATTAAAAAGGCTCCACCTGAAATTTTCCTAAATCTAACATAAGTCTAAGTCCTAAGTCCTATAAGTCCTAAGTCTAACTGGACCCGACATGCCATTCTGATTCCGAAAAAGTAAGTCCTCTTTTTTGAAATTTTTTAAAAACTCAGAAAATTTTCCATCATTTGGCGAAGTAACGGTGCTATACGGAAAAGGTTTGGAACATCTACTGTGCGTGAGAATTCGTTTAGCACAAACTGTCAAACATTTTGGTACTACAATAAATGATGGAATGGTGAATGAAACCAAGGATGCCCACACATTGAGGCACTTGGGGTAAGATCTCAAACCCTTTGTTGGATGCCCTTTGGTAGATACAATTACTAAAAAAAACATTTAAAATAAAATAAAAAGTCGTATAACACAGGCTTTACGAGGATTATAATAGTAATTCAAAGGTTCCAAGCTCAACAAGGACAGACAGTGTTTACTATAGTCCTGTTAGACATCTATTTTCTTCAGACTTATGAATGAAGAGTCGCCAAAAAAATGGTTGCCTTTATTTACATATTCCATTGAAAATGTTGCACTTTTACATTGATTACATGATGGTGCTCAATGTTAGGGATGCTCACCTGCCAAATAATATGCATGAAAAGAAAGCCACTGATTCCAATAATATGTAAAGTTAGGCAGGATGCAGCAAATAATTCAAATAGGAAGCACGGGCCCAATGGCACAGGAACAACATGATAAAGATGTGTAGACTTAGTTTCACTGCAATTTGCATCTGTAATTAGGGATGCTCCTCATTACTAAATGCAGTAGAACACGGACAGAAAATGAAGGGTGCATCTAACTGGTTTTGGAAAACATGGGTGTTGGTAGTTTTCAACCTTCAGTCACTATTAGGATTTTGTGTGGCTGGAAGGGAGACTGAGTTCACATCAGCGATGACACATTTTTTTACCATTGCACTACTGTATTTAGCACCAAATGGCATTCTTAAGTGTTAACGTATCATAGTCAGGAAACCAACATATTTTCTTTCTTTGTCTTGTGTAACATTAGTCCTGCACTCCAGATCATCTATTTCACTTGCTTTATTCTAAACGTATTCGTGTGTCAATATTGAGCACAAGTGAGCTTCGCGTCACACACATTGTAGCCAAGGAAGCAACCCAAACATTACTACAGAATGCTTGGGCGTTATTTCCATATGTCATAAACTACAAAATTAAGATTCATTCTGTTCATGCCTTGATTCATGCCTTGATACGCTGCAAAAACTGATGATTATGCTGAGGTTCGACAATGCATGGTTAAACATTATTATTTCAACGCCCTTGAAAAACTGCATAGAAGTCAGAAGTGGATACCTCATTAATAATGCCCTATTCACCTGCATACAATGCAAAATTCTGTTACCTTCTCACTACCCTGTTTTCATTGACTGGCGGGTCACCCCTTTGTGCCATATTAGAATGTCGTTTGTAATTTCATTTTTTTTCTATTACAGTGTGAGCAACTACGACAGCAGTCCTTCCTGAGCCCACCATTGAAAACCACACGTCTGCATATAGTTGCGCTTCACCTGCAAAACGACATGGAATTTTACATTGAAATTTAAAAAATAATGTGTTAGTGATACATTCAAATCAGGTTATGATTTTTTGTATAACATGAAAGTGTATGTAAAATGAACTATATTTGTTGTATTGCTTTTTCACCTATTAGAAATTTCATGACCAATAAATAACTATAGACAATTTGCGTCTAATTTTGCCATAGTTTATGTAAAACCAACATTTCTTTACAAGGTTTCATAACTTTGCTAATGAATAAATATACATAAACAATTAAATACCTCTGCTGCAATTGCAAATAAAAAATAATTTTTGAAAATGACGCTCGCTGCCAAGTCTTCTATTAAAAGCATGGAAAAAAGCTGTTTGAGTGGCAATCCAAGTCTACAATATTATACTTTGTTCCACATTATGTTTTCAGAAAATTTCCTGTATGACGCCACGTTTTCTTCCACTACGAGTGCAAAAATCCGTAAACAACCCATTCGTAAACTCTAACGGTAACTAGGTTGAGTCTACAAGTGTGATATCCACATGTTTTTGCACTCTTAGTGCAAGGAAACGAGTCGTCATCCAGTCACTTTTCTGAAAACATAATGTGGAACAAACTATAGCTATTCATTTCTCTATTCCTTTCTTTTAACACTTTTCTATTTTCTTCATTCTTATTATCAGTCACACTCTCATCACACATGGTAAAAAAGTGATCCCTATAAGACACTTAAGTTTGAAAATTTATGCATGATCCCAGGGTCACACTAATGGCTGGCAGAAGTGACGTCATCCAAGATGATAGACAGAGTACTTCTAGTTTGGAGCCCATGAAGTAATGGTTTTCGAACCAGAAAGTGTACCATACCACAATTTAACGGCAGCACTTCCAGCAATGATGGCACTTCCGGTTAACAGACCGAAAAACGTTGGACATCATTTCAATGTCCATTTCGGTTTCATATTTAGAGTACTGGTGAGACCTTACGAATCAAGTTTCAAGCCACACCATAGACCTCTCTACGTTAAAATTGAAATAGTAACTCCTTACAATGCCCACACCAACCAATGGCTGTCCCTATATTTAATTATTGTTTTCTTCTTAATTTTATACATACTATTTAAAAATGGCTAAAAAATCAGAAACAGTAGCACATTAAACCACTGTACTAAACGAAAAAACAGATTACAAACAAAAACGTCAAGTGTGCCATAAAAAAGGGGGTTATATGATTGAATTTTCACTTGTTAAAATGAACACGGATAAAAATTGATGATTTTTAATTGAAATAATAAAATGTACAATTGAGAAAATTCCAGCTGTTTAGGTGATGTTGTGCTTTACGTTTTAATATATGATTAGTAAAGCACAACAGCACCTAAAACGATGGAATTTTCTCAATTGGACATTTTATTTTTTCATTTAAAAATCATCAATTTTTATCTGTGTTCATTTTAACAAGTGAAAATTCAATCATATAACCCCCTTTTTTACAGCACACTTGACGTTTTTGTTTGTAATCCGCGTACCTTTTTTACAGCTATGGCGTCACACTACAAAGCTTTATACATGCAGTCAATTGTTGCTGGCCACTTTGAAACAATTAAAACTTAGCTCTGAAAGCTTGCATCTGCGAAATAAATACGCAATTCTATCGATTCTAGCTGCTAATTTGGAGGTCTACGTAGCTTAGCTTGCTTTAAATCTATATCGTCTAGCTGAAACATGTTTTTTTCAATTCAATTCAACTCAATTTATTGTGAAGAAGCCATGGCCCCAGGCCGTTCGCCCTTCAACAATCGACTTTTTAACAAAGACAACACAAAGAATGGGTATGGAGTTTGCTGAGTGGCATTGTTCCCTAATTACAATGGTTAAAACTATGTAAAACATTCAAAATGATCGTTCAGGGACCTGTAACTCCGGAAAGGCTCGACCAATCGAAAAAGTGGTCTCTGTGAGGATGAAGCCCAGGGAAATTTCTGGCTTAGATCATGTTTCATATTTTAGGTAGGTGTAGTAGTTTTTTCTGAAACCGTCTCACACAAGAACAACAACAACAACAACAACAACAAGTGAACAAATTTCAAATTTCCATAGGCCTCCATATGTTTACTCTTGCATGGAATTGCATAAAAGTTGGTGTAAAGTTGGGAAAAAGTTGCTGTCTACTATCTGGCCAAGTTTGGTCAAAATAATTATATTGAATAGATACCGAAAAATTAATAGTTTTAGTTTTGCTGGAGAGAAGATTTCAGTCATATACACGGTTATCGGGGGAGGTTCTGGGTTCGTCACGGTGAGAGAATTCACCCTATTACTATAATTGTCATGGTTTTTCGATCAGCGTCCTTTGGGTAAAGGTTGGGAAACTTCTATTCTATGCGCGTCAGAAAACTTCATTTATGCCAACATAGTTTTCAGATGGCGCTCGCACTCACAACCGGCTGTCGGATTTGCTGGCATAGCATTGTTTTGAGTTATGGATTGTTGCCGGTCTTGCTTGTTTTGTCCAAAAAATACCGAATAAATGCATTGTTCCACCCAGCAAAAATTGATATGCGGCCTTGCAGTGCTGGAAACACCGGTTCTCGTCAGATCCCCGAAGTTAAGCAGCATTGGGCTGGATTGATACTTGGGTGGGTGACTGCCTGGGAATCTGGCTGTTGCAGACATAGGGCCTTAGGGCTTCGGGCAGATGACCAGGAGTGGTTAACGCTCGTTAAACCCCTTTTTTAAATTGATATGACTTCTAGAACAAATATAAACAAAATAACGACCACAAAACAAATATGGTACATAAAGATTAATTTAAAAAAATAATTAAATCCAAATTTAAAAGAAAATTGATTTATAATTCTGTTTCTGAAGTAAGTTGAAACAAAACAAACCATATATCGTATATGTCTTGAAAGTGATACGTGGCGGGGGGGGGGGGTTTGGAGTTTGCATCATATGCTAACTTACTTCCTTCTTAGTGAACGATAATAATATTAATAATCAATTCTTTATTACATGTCTAA
Source organism: Lithobius niger (assembly GCA_023313725.1). Classification (NCBI taxonomy): domain Eukaryota; kingdom Metazoa; phylum Arthropoda; class Chilopoda; order Lithobiomorpha; family Lithobiidae; genus Lithobius; species Lithobius niger. The sequence continues at coordinate 275,909 of JAHWFP010028480.1, forward strand.
ATATAATGGACGAGGTCCTATGTGGAATGGCATACGCTAACACCAGGACTCATAATTCAAAGTTATTATACATCGAATACATTATAAATACATTTGAATTAAAAAAGCGATAGCTTAAAAATATAATTAGGCCTTCAAGTGCAACATGGATTTCACAGTGAGTAAAGAGTTGCACAAAACAAGCAAAGAATGCAACAGTTTTGAGGATAAATAATTCAGGTTCATGAGAAAAGTACTACTGCATTATCAATCAACGAAAAATTGTTTGTTTGAAAATAATAAAAATGAAATGATCCGGGGAAAAATTGTCGTGGATGCAGTAGAAAAATGAGAAAGGACAGGGAGGGTGCAAGTGAGGAAGGAGGGAAATAGGGGAGGAATTGACAAAAGTAAAGGAGGGAGGGGGACGAAGGGATGTAGTGGAGGAGAGGAGGGAAGGACGATCAACAATGTAGGTGCAACTGCTCCTCCCCATATCTGGGAAAATTACTCCCCAAATTTAATCCCAGGCTCCGCTCCTATATGTCAAAATTTAATGTGGGCAGCTTTAGTATTTTTAATTTGTGCCTCTCTTAACTGCAATATATTCAATGTATAACTACTTTCAGTTACGAATCCTGGTGCTTGCAATCGTAAGCTCACATTGGACTTCGTTCCTTGTACGTTTCATGTAATAAAACATTAATAAAGCATTAATTATTAATATTATTATCTTTTATTAAGAAGCAAGTAAGTTCACATATGAAGCAAACTCCATAACCCCTCCCCCCTTCTCCCGTATCAATTTCAAGACATATACGACATACGAGTTTGTTTTGTTTCAACTTACTTCAGAAACAGAAATATCCATTCTTTTTTTTAAATCTAGATCTAATTTTTTTTTATTTAAACTTTATGTAATGTATTGCTTTGGGGGGGGAATTGAGGCTTAATGACGCGTCGACAACTTGGTCATTAGCACCAACCCCAGTCACAGTGCAGTGGTCCGGGTTGCCACTGCACCACACATTACAGAGATATTATTCAAACCCCTAAACTAAATCTTGTCATACATCTGTACCTCTTGCAAAAATTGAAAAACACCGGACAGGAGGACAGACTTATCACCCAATTGACGCGCATTGTCATGCGGAAGATGGAAACGACGACGAACACCATCAAGATGGTGACAATCAACAAGGAAGTGCCGGACCGTAAGTGGCTGTCGACACCAAGAACATTCAGGAGGGTCAAGCCCCCGCAAAAGGAAACAGTGAGTAAGTCGAGTGTGACCAATGCGCAAACGGGCCAACACCACCTCCTCACGGCGACTGCGGCGACACGCCGAGTGCCATTGCTTTGGGGTCGTTATTTTCTTTATATATGTTCTAGGAGTCACATCAATTTTTGTTGGCTGGAACAATGCTTTTATTTGGTATTTTTTGTAAAAAACAAATAGGATCGGCAGCAATCCGTAACTCAAAACAATGATACTTTAGCAAATCTGACAGCCGATTGTGATTGCGAGTACCATCTGAAAACTATTTTGGCGTAAATGAAGTTTCCTAACCTTTACTCAAAGGGTGCTGATCAAAAAACCATGCCCTTGTAACAGATCCAAGATGGCAGTACGCATATCATCGAAGATAGCGACACACTCTCCAACTAGCTTACTAACCTAACTATAACAGAATGTTTTATTATGTTATTGTTTATGATAATGTTGCTGATACAAACTCCGGATTGTAGTGCTCATAATATGATAAACCAACTGAATTATTATTCAAAAGTGTAATAATAGGTATAGATACTCAAGTTTGTACACAGAAAATAAAAAAAAAGGCCAAATACAAACAAAAGATTGATTATTCACACTTCGTATCGTCAATAAACGTTATATTTTTCCAAACGCACAAAGATTACAATATTTCCAAGCTCCGTTCAACATTACAAAACAAGGTGTAAAAGCTTTACAGTTTCTCTCGTTCACTAAATCACTGCCATGCTACTGTTATCGTCTGATATATAGACAACCTCGTCAATTTAATTTTGTTATTTCACTCCAATTCTCTTTACAACTCACACTCTGATCTTCAGCTTGAAATGCACCGAAAACATAAACATTCAAATTACAATAATGTAACTCTTCCATCACATAACTACAGAGGATAAAGGGTGTTAAAAATAAGATAAAAATAAATTAAAAAGCAAAAAGAAAGCAGAACCAAAACACACGCTTCACAAACTGCTTTGTTTACTTATTTAGGACAATGTTTAAAACAACAAAATCAACTCACGTAAACTTTCGCAACAAAAGACAAGATTGCAACGAAACAGATTGACATCGTGTGCACGGAAAAAAAATTAACATACCTGCAACAAAATATGTACACAAAAAAAATATGTAGAAAGAATGTATATAAAGAAGATATATACCACGGACAGAGATAAGAGAAAGTACGTGCAAAATCATAAAGATCACCAAAAATTAAAAGGAAACGTGTAAATAAATGCTTTCATGATAAAAGAAAATATGAACACCTTCCATAACCACAAAAGAACAAAAATAGTGAAAGAAAGGATAACAAATAAAAGTAATAGTGAGAATATTTACTTTCATTCAGCCCTAGGCCACTTCTTTGTGTGAAACATTAAAAAAAAAGCGTTCAAAGTCATTTGAAGGTCTGTTTCATTTCAAGGTCTATTTCAATTTTAAACATACAGAGATCCATGGTGCGGCTTGAAACTTGATTTGTAAGGTCTCACCAGTACTCTAATCAAGCCACACCATGCATCTCTATATTTTTAAAATTGAAATAGTAACTCCTTACAATGCCCGCACCATCTAATGGTTGTCCCTATATTTAATGATTGTTTTCATCTTAATTTTATGCATACTATTTTAGTGGCAAACGTACTTTTCTCGTTTCATTAAATGAGAAAGTAATTTTCGACCTGAAACACAGGATCCCAGCTTAGCAATCTTCTCTTTTTTGAGAGAGAAAACATGTCTTTGTTGATTAAGATACGGTTAGATGGAAGATAATCGCTGTGTAAGTCTGTAAACATTCTGGAAAGTCAAAGTCAACTTTTAAGCCACAATTAGGTAAATGAAGCAAAGTAAAAATTTTCAAGTTCCACCTAACACAGCTATTCACAATTTGCATTAATGGCAAAAATAAACAGAAACCGTACAAGTTATTCACATCTTGATACATGAGATATTTTTTAACCATCTGCATTATAATCTACCAACTGAATGTTTGTGCCTCCCCATAATGCTTAGATATTATGCACACACCGCCCAATAACAATGAAGTAAAGCAGTTACACATGTCAACACTCTGCAATTATAGTCATTCACAAGTCAGTTTTAATGCCCTTCCCAAGTTCCCATGGCAAACCAGGAAGCATGTAAAAATGACACGGATCGAACTTGTATTACTGGAGAATAATTGCTCGGAACTGTTCAGTAATATCAGCCAAGACTACAGAGTAGGTCAATATGTTCACGTCATACCAATCAGCTGAGTCTTACATCTTATCCTGTTCCAAATGGTACGTGCGCATGAATATTCTTCATGCACACTAATACTCTTTACATACTTTTCAAAAGTTAGTTCAGGCTCATCAAACTAAGTAAAAAAAATCACATTAATTAAAGGAGTAAACACCCTTTTCGTATGAGTATACAATGAGCACTTGGAAAAATGTCCCTCGTAATCAGAAAGGCAACCAAAGTTTCGACTAAAGTCTATACAAAGCTGGCAAGAAGTTAAAACTATTCAAAACACTAGAATAACCTATTTGAATCGCAGTGAACCATTCCATATTCTGTGGAATAGCAGTAACTTTCTTTTCACCAAAGTAGGGTGAATCCCTTTAATATTAGATGTCCGTCATTTAAAAAAAATTATGTACGAAAGTTGGAAAGTCATATATATTTACTTTAGCTACTAATTCTAGTAGCATGTCGTGAAAGAGCATGAAGAGCTGCAAGAACTGAATAAACAAGACACATTTGATTAGAAAATTAACATTCACAACTGCATGCTTAGTAATGATCCACACCCCACACTCAATGAGACGGACCAACCCATGTTATTCACACGCTTCAATTTTCATAATAAAATCCAGGAAGAGTCGTGTTTTTGAAATGTGTCCAACTTTGCGGGTTATTCTTCTGTGGCATGGATTATTCAGGGAAAATATTTCAACCTACAAATATTCATGCATTATTTTCTGATGAACATAGCTGCACAATTAGATTGGTAAACATTCAGTTTCCCCGTCATAAAGATTTTTTTTTCTAAAATCAAGCAAACATAAAGTTTAAACTTGAATTCAGTATATATGATTGAGAAGTGTGTCTAATACAGCATTACGATTTTGTCGTGCCCATCAAATATTTGCCCATATTGCAACTGTTTGTATAAATTGTATATGCATATGCTTAAAGAAGGACTTGAACGTGGACATTGCTTCACAAACAATCGGCACAGAGAAGGGACTCGGTGGTGATGGTGGGATAAAGCATATATGTAAAGAAAATATATACCACAGACAGAAATAACAAGAGAAAGTATGTGCAAAATCATAATGAACACCAAAATTAAAAGGAAACGTGTAATTGAATGCTTTCATGATAAAAGAAAATAGAAAAACTTCCATAACCACAAAAAGAACAATAATAGTGAAGGAAAGGGTAACAAATAAAAGTAATAGTGAGACTATTTAGTCTCACTCAGCCCTAGGCTATTTCTTTGTGTGAAACATTAAAATAAACGTTCAACATCATTTCAAGGTTTGTTTCGGTTTCATATTTAGAGTACTGGTGAGACCTTACAAATCAAATTTCAAGCCACACCATGGATCTCTGTATGTTTAAAATTGAAATGGTAACTCCTTACTTCAATCGTATAAAGATGGGCACACCAAAAGATGTCTTCTTCGATGATGACGTAAATTAATACCAAGAGTGAAGCTGCACTGTCACAGTCACAAGTTCCATGTCAATTGTAAAGGACCATCATGTTATGGAGTACAAACTGTCTTCTCCCTTATGTCTGCCCACACCGGTTGTACAAAAAATTCATTTCACTTAAAAATAAACAAACAAAACTGCAAACTGAACTAGAAATGTGTTCTGCCCATTACTTTATAAAGGTTCAAGTTCGTCATCCTAATCTAATCAATGCTTCACACTTTAAAATTGGTATCAACCTAGTCAAAGCATTCCTATATCCATCCATAAAGTTTCAGAGCTAAATACCTATTACGAAGGAAGCTATAAAAGAATCCTACTTTCTGTCTTAAAGTAAAATTAAAACAAACAAACAACAATACAGACATAACTTTTCATCGTACAGCTTACAAAAATGTGTCTGTGTAAGGCAACGATAGATAGTACTTACTTCTATAATACTTACTTCTTACTTCTATATTTACTTCACGATCTTTGACATGCTATGCTTCACATGAGCAAGATATTTACTTAAAAATTTCGTTATTTTAAAAAATTACATGAAACTTGTGTGGGCTGCAAAACATAATTCAATACATACACAAAATAAATAACAATATGCACATTTATAGTCTTGATTCCATTATATTATTATCAAAATTAGTTAAGTTTAAAAGAAGCTTGCATATTTTATAGTTAAATAGAGAATGTTTAACTTGAATATATAATATAATATAGTGTTGCTATATCATTTCGTATTTTATTTAATAGACAAAATCTGTATTCACTCAGAAGAGATTTATTGAATTCTAGTCAATTGTTTCGATAATCTTTAAAACTCTTTGCCAGGTAAAAACTTTTTGTACCCATGGTTGATTGCTACAAACTATGAATACATCTTCAATTGTTGCGAACATTGATTGTTGTAAGTGGAGGATAAGTGATTTAGTGTAAGTAATAGTGGATCTGAGTTTAATGGATGTAGTGACCAACAGGCTCATTAAACGAGAGTAAATGATTTACTTATGCCACACTTTTGAAATTCGATTGTTGTGAGTGGAGGATAAGTTACTCAACCTACACTTTTAAACAATGACTTTTAAACTATGACTTTTCTTCTTTTCTGAAGGCAAGCTTACTCAATAGGTTAAATAAAGGCTTAACCAAAAAAAGGCTTAAACCAAAGTCTTAACAAAAAACCTTAAAAAAGGCTTAAGCAAAAATGGGTTAAAAGAAGGCTAACTCACACACTCACTTTGATGACGGTACACTTTTTAATAACGAATTTTGGGTTCTTGATGTGATATTACTCCTTTTTTATGACGGCAGTTTTCAAGTTTAGAATTAGAAAACAAAAATGAACTCGTTTTATATTTAAGGTAAGTTTAACCAACCATATGACAAACAAATAGGAAAGTAACTCGAATAAGCCCTCCATTTGTAGTGTTGCTGTAGTGTGTAGTCTACGTGAAACCCTACTACTCATTTTGCAATTGCACAATTTAAAGTGCCCTAGTACCCATGGAAAAGGAAAGGGACACGACTAAGCTTCCCTTTGCTGTAGTGTTTAGTCCACGTGAAACTTTACTACACTTTTTAACAATTACTTTCTTGGTTTTTAATGTGATACCACACCTTTTTTTCCCCGACAGAAGTATTTAATTTAAATATTAATAAACATTTGAAGTCAGTAAGCCTTCCCTTTGCTGTAGTGTTAAGTCCACGTGAAACATTACTGCTGCATTCATCCATTTCAAAATATTTTTTAACCACAGTGTGGTAAAGTAACAAAAGTTTTAATTTAAACACAAACACACAAATATCATGCAAATAAGGCATGACACTAGAAAGAATGCCACACAATGTTGACGGCAAATGGGGCAAACCATCCAGACATTGAGCCTCGACGACCACAAACAAGCACATCAACGATTGAAATCACTTGCAGATGCACATGCAATTGCAAAACAACATTTTTTACTTTTTCATTTCCTTTTTTAGCCCACGCAGTACAATAATAATAATAATATAGAATAGATGCACGGGACATCCACCCACCCAAATTCCCAAGCGGCAGATGTTAAGTGGAAGAGGTACAGTCGGCACAACTTCTAACGTCCCTTTTTAGGGTTACAGCATGAAAGTGAAAATAGTATTGTTGGAATGGGCTGTACGGCCATACACTTGCAGCGAAGTAACGCAACAATAAAGTCATCACAACTTGGCTGCAATAATGTGATATGACACGCACAGTCGGGCATTGATAAAGTTATGTAAAGGAATTCGAAAGCTAATTCTGTTCCTCTTTATTGAAAACTTTGCCATTTAACTTTATAAAGATAATAACATCAAGATTGTCACAAGACGAATGGGGACGTGTTGGTCTATTAGGTGTAAACAGCATTCAAAATGTTAAAGGTATCACGAATTAGAAAAGTATAACGAACTCGTTTCATCTTTAAAGCAAGTTTTACAGAACCAAAGTAAAAACAGCAAAAGAACACAAAAATAAGTTTTCGTGTAAGGTTTCTGATACCATATTGTTCCAGAAGTGTTAAGTTCAGGTGAAACTTTACCGCTGTCCTCAACGATTGCAAAATAAAATGTTTCAAATTTTTTTTTTACATTTTTAACTATTGAACCCAGTAGGTGAACAATAAACTGAACGGAGACAACTTTAATTTAAAAAATAAAAAAAATACAATAATAATTTTAAAAAAGACGAAGTAAGGGATTATAATTATGAGATGTGTAAGGCTATGCGTGTACAATCTAAGCATTACAAAAAAGAGCCGTTTTATTTCTATGTTCAGGCGTCAAAATGTTTGAAAGTTAGGCGCTACTTTATTCTTAATTGTATTAAAAACTGACGTAATAATACATTAATTGTTAGTTCGTTTCTCTCTTCTAACAATTGCATTTTTTTGTGGTTGCACCTGTTGGGGCATAGCAAGGTTTCATTGTTACATTTTAGGCCTATTTTTTACCTGCCATTTTAATTTATCGTGTTTTTTAAAGAGCACTTGACTACCACTGAAAAAGGCGACGGAAGGACGGGTCAACGAACAAACTCGTTGCTATGGTCTTCCCAGCCATTTCGGCTCTACAGAAGACTAAAAAAGGGGCTAAAGCAATAATAAAGAATCAATCATAAGGTAAAGGGTTAACAAAGCAAGCAGTCTGCATTAAAAGACTGGCGTTGGGAGAATACAAGATACACTAATCTGAGAAAAAATAAAAGACAGATGCCGCAACTGGGACTCGAAGCTAGGACTTTACACTTATTCCCACTGTACTACCGGTGCAGATACTGGCTGCAGATTCCAGCCGAATTTAGCCGCTATCCAATCTTTCTCAGGGGGGTGACTAAACGATACAAACATAAACAAGGAGAGAAAGCTACTAATTTCTTGTTGGCCTCCACATTAGAAATGATGCAACAAATAAATAAAGAATAATTCACAAGGTAAAGGTTTAATGAACCAAATAGTCTGCCTATTGTCTAAGTTTGTGGGCTTTAGGTCACCGCTGAGAAAGACCTGAACAGTTACTAAGCTCGGCTGGATTCTTTAGGCCGTAATTGCCCCAGTATCGCACTGGGTTAGAGTCCCCGGCAAGTACAGTCCCAGCAACTACCTTTTATGTATTTCTAAGATTAGTGTATGTACCTTGTATTCACGTAAGGCCGGTCTTCATTAAAAGATGTTTGCTTCGTTAAGGGGTTAAAGTCTCACCAATGGTTTACAAGAGAGAAAAGTGTGGGTGGAGGAGGGAAAGGGGTGATTTTTTTTACAGGAGTTAAAAAACCAAATTTATTTTTACATTGTGAATAAAGTTTTTTCACTTTCATCCGTGGACTCATTACTTTAAATGTTTCTGTGTGAAGAGAGATGGTCAGCTAGAACCATGAGAACAAAAACAAATCAAAACCACCCTCACCACTGGTTTACAATTAGCAGGGAACGGGTTGGGGAAGTGACAAATTTTATGGAAAGAAGTTAAAGAAATTTGAATTTTTGTTTTGCATTGTGAATAGAGATTTACTTTCTTTGGTGGGCCCTTTGCTTAGGTTTTCTGTGTGAAGAGAATATTCAGCTAGAAAATAGCTGGAATGGATCGAAGCGTTCATTACCGGTCGCACACAACGAGTAGTCATCGACCAGGAGTTTTCTGATCTTACAAAAGTAATCAGTGGTGTACCACAGGGATCGGTATTTGGTCCATTGTTATTTGTCCTTTTCCTTAACGATCTTACTTCTAATAACACATTGGTAAATCAATAAAAATTTGCTGATGACCTAAAGTTGCATGCCTAAATTATTTCGGAGGCTGTTTGTTGACAGCTGCAACGTGAAATTGATGTCGTGTGTTCTTGGTCGGATGTTTGGCAACTGCCGCTCTCTCTCGACAAGTGCCTGAGTTTCTGTGTGGGAAAAGCACAAACTATCTGACTTTCTTGGTTTTTAATGTGATACCACACCTCTTTTATACGACAGAAGTATTTAATTTAAATATTATTAAAATTTGAAGTCAATAAGCCTTCCCTTTGCTGTAGTGTTAAGTTCACGTGAAACATTGCTGCTGCATTCATCCGTTTCAAAATATTTTTTAACGACAGTGTGGTAAAGTAACAAAATTTTTTATTTAAACACAAACACACAAATATCATGCAAATAAGGCATGACACTACAAAAAATCCCATACAATGTCGACGGCAAATGGGGCAAACCATCCACACAATGAGCCTCGACCACAAACAAGCACACCAACGATTCAAATCACTTGCACATGCACATGCAAAACAATTTTTTTACTTTTTCATTTCCTTTTTTAGCCCACGCAGTACAATAATAATAATAAAATAGAATAGATGCACGGGACACCCACCCACCCAAATTCCCAAGCGGCAGATGTTAAGTGGAAGAGGTACAGTCGGCACAACTTCTAACGTCCCTTTTTAGGGTTACAGCATGAAAGTGAAAATAGTATTGTTGGAATGGGCTGTACTGCCATACACTTGCAGCGTAGTAACGCAACAATAAAGTCATCACACCTCGGTTGCAACAATGTGATATGACACGCACAGTCAGGCATTGATAAAATTATGTAAAGGAATTCGAAAGCTAAATTCTGCCCCTCTTTATTGTAATTTTTGCCATTTAACTTAAGATAATAACGACAAGATTGTCACAAGACAAACGAGGACGTGTTGGTCTATTAGGTGGAAACAGCATTCAAAATGTTAAAGGTATCACGAATTAGAAAAGTTAAACGAACTTGTTTCATGTGTAACGCAAGTTTTAACGGAACCAAAGTCAAAACAGCAAAACAACACAAATAAGTTTTCGTGTAAGGTTTCTGATACCATATTGTTATTGAAGTGTTAAGTTCAGGTGAAACCTTACCTATGTCCTCAACGATTGCAAAATAAAATGTTTCAAATGTATTTTTTTTTTACATTTTTAACTATTGAACCCAGTAGGTGAACAATAAACTGAACGGAGACAACTTTAATTTAAAAAATAAAAAAAAATAAAATAATAATTAAAAAAAGACGAAGTAAGGGATTATAATTATGAGATGTGTAAGGCTATGCGTGTACAATCTAAGCATTACAAAAAAGAGCCGTTTTATTTCTTTGTTCAGGCGTCAAAATGTTTGAAAGTTAGGCGCTACTTTATTCTTCATTGTATTAAAAACTGACGTAATAATACATTAATTGTTAGTTCGTTTCTCTCTTCTAACAATTGCATTTTTTGGTGGTTGCACCTGTTGGGGCATAGCAAGGTTTCACGTGAACTTAACACGTAACACATGGCGATTAGGTTTTTACCTGTTTTAGGTGATGCAGTTAAGTAAAGTACTGACAAAACGGGAAACGCTAAAACGGAATTCGACGAAAATGGTAACGACCTGTGCATTGCATTAATAAAAACAGATTTTGTTTCGTTGTATTTCTATAACTAATTAAAATAGAAAATGCTTAAAATGTCGTACAGTCCGACGGTTTACTAAAGCAGACCTTTACAACTAATTTCGTGAAAGAAACGATTTCGAAAAACTACCCTTTCTTTCTTTTTGCTGGTTTTATACTAAAGGTAAAACCAGGAAGGGGGGGGGGGATTAAGGCTTAAAACCAGGAAGGGGAAGGTTCTACGGCTCATTATCGGTTAAAAGAGAAATGAGTTATGTGATTTTTAAAAGAGTTGAGGAAATATTGAATTTTTTTTACATTGTGAAAACAGATTTTTCACTTTCGTTCTTAGGCCTTTTACTACTTTCTGTGTATGGAGAATACGATTAGAACTTGGAGAAACAACTGGCTGCAGCAACTACCTACTCGCAACCAGTCTTCTATAAACTTCCGACATTTTATCAACAAAACAGTTGAGGCCCACGCCTCTATCACGCATTGCAACTGCGATATCTGTTATATAATCTCAAAGTAGTAACCATCACAATTTTCGGTAAAAAATATGTTAACTTTTAGGCCTAGTTTAAAATTAGGGCGTAATTGTTACATTTTAGGCCTATTTTTTACCTGCCTTTTTAATTTATCGTGTTTTTTAAAGAGCACTTGACTACCACTGAAAAAGGCGACGGAAGGCCGGGTCAACGGACAAACTCGTTGCTATGGTCTTCCCAGCCATTTCGGCTATACAGAAGACTAAAAAAGGGGCTAAAGCAATAACTAAAGAATCAATCATAAGGTAAAGGTAAAGGTAAGGTAATAGTCGGCATTAAAAGACTGGCGTTGGGAGAATACAAGATACACTAATCTGAGAAAAAATAAAAGACAGATGCCCCAACTGGGACTCGAAGCTAGGACTTTCCACTTATTCCCACTGTACTACCGGTGCAGATACTGGCTGCAGATTCCAGCCGAATTTAGCCGCTATCCAATCTTTCTCAGGGGGGTGACTAAACGATACAAACATAAACAAGGAGAGAAAGCTACTAATTTCTTCTTGGCCTCCACATTAGAAATGATGCAACAAATAAATAAAGAATAATTCACGAGGTAAAGGTTTAATGAACCAAATAGTCTGCCTATTGTCTAAGTTTGTGGGCTTTAGGTCACCACTGAGAAAGACCTGAACAGCTACTAAGCTCGGATGGATTCTTTAGGCCGTATCTGCCCCAGTATCGCACTGGGTTAGAGTGCCCGGCTAGTACAGTCCCAGCAACTACCTTTTATTTATTTCTAAGATTAGTGTATGTACCTTGTATTCACGTAAGGCCGGTCTTCATTAAAAGATGTTTGCTTCGTTAAGGGGTTAAAGTCTCACCATTGGTTTACAAGAGAGAAAAGTGTGGGTGGAGGAGGGAAAGGGGTGATTTTTTTTACAGGAGTTAAAAAACCAAATTTATTTTTTCACTTTCATCCGTGGACCCATTACTTTAAATGTTTCTGTGTGAAGAGAGATGTCAGCTAGAACCATGAGAAAAAAAACAAATCAAAACCACCCTCACCATTGGTTTACAATTAGCAGGGAACGGGTTGGGGAAGTGACAATTTTTATGGAAAGAAGTTAAAGAATTTTGAATTTTTGTTTTGCATTGTGAATAGAGATTTTTTTACTTTCTTTGGTGGGCCCTTTGCTTAGGTTTTCTGTGTGAAGAGAATCTTCAGCTAGAAAATAGCTGGAATGGATCGAAGCGTTCATTACCGGTCGCACACAACGAGTAGTCATCGACCAGGAGTTTTCTGATCTTACAAAAGTAATCAGTGGTGTACCACAAGGATCGGTCTTTGGTCCATTGTTATTTGTCCTTTTCCTTAACGATCTTACTTCTAATAACACATTGGTAAGTCAAGAAAAATTTGCTGACGACCTAAAGTTGCATGCCCAAATTATTTCGGAGGCTGTTTGTTTTCAGCTGCATTTTGAAATTGATGTCGTGTGTTCTTGGTCGGATGTTTGGCAACTACCGCTCTCTCTGGACAAGTGCCTGAGCTTCTGTTTGGGAAAAGCAACAAACTATCTGAATTATTCTGTCGGCAGTTGGAACTTAAAAGTTTCTACAGAAAAGTATAAGGACCTTGGAGTTTGGTTCCAACCAGATCCCAAGTTCTCGAGACACTGTAAATATATTACACTGATGGCCAACTGCAGATCAGCCATCGTCCATCGCTGCTTCACTTCTGGAAATTTAAATAGTAAGCTCTGGGCATACAAGGCATACATCCGCCCAATTCTCGAGTATGCATGCCAGGTCTGGTCGCCGAACCTTCTAAAGGATATCGATCACATTGAATCGGTCCAGAGGCGATAAACAAAATCTCTTCCCGGTATAAGTAAGAAGCCGTATAGCGAACGTTTGAAAACCTTAAAATTATACACACTTGAACTGCGCAGACTCAAGGCAGATTTAATTTAACTTACAAAATACTACATTGCTTGCTGCCGCTTGAGCTACCCTTCTTTGAAATTAGTACTGAGACGAGAACTAGGGACCACCGATTTAAGCTTGTGGTCCTCAGATCTAATCTTGACTGTAGGAAATCCTTCTTCGCTAAAAGAGTCGCCCCAGTGTGGAATTCCTTGAGTAATAGCATTGTCTCGGCATCATTTAAGTATTTTTAGGTATTTTTTAGAAATTGCTGAACGGGCGGTGCTTAAAGGCACACCCCTTCTCCGTCCCCATAATTGTACCTGAATTTGTTATGCTTCTCCTTTACCCAACACTAATCTTCTTAAATGCAATCCTAAATTGGCCACCTATCGAAGACTCGTATTTATCAAAACTGTTCTTATTGGTTAGACGATGTATCTTTTTGATATGATTTTTTTTTTTAATTATGTAACTTTTACTGTAAATTGTTAGTGGTTCCCCCGGGAACCCTTACTTGCCGTTTTGCTCTTTTCATAGCAATAAAATGCTATTATATATTATAACCTGGAGAAAAAAGAGGTTAAATCCTCATCATTGGTTTACAAACAGGGAAAGGGCGGGGGGGGGGAGAGAAGATATTTATTACAAGGAGTTAAAGAAAATTGATGTTTTTTACATTGTGTTTAAATAGTTTTTCGCTTTTTATTGTGAGCCCTTTACTTTTAGGCTTTCTGTGTGAAGGGAGATGTCAAGTATTATAAAAGAAAAGTAATTCAGAATGTTATCAAACTGGAATGGGGCAGCGGAAGGGAGTATGGAATCACGCTTTGCCTTCTGGGAAAAACGCTAACTGTATTGACGAGAACTACTTGCATGAAGATGTTTGAATTTCGACCTCTTTGTCAAAGGGCAAATGAGATGAGTTTACACTCGGTTATTACATTTATAGGCCTTTTTCTAATTCTCGTAAATAATAAAAAAAATATAAAAAAAACAAGTAAAATCCGTGGTGCTTAGAATTTTAACAACAAAAAGAAAAATTTGATATTTGCCAATTTTAGTACCATCTTTTGCCACTCGATGTTGTTGTTAGCATAGAGTGTTAGCTTAACTCCGGATTATATAACTTGTTAATAATTGTCAGATGTTGTATTTTTGCCTTTGTTGATCAAAAGTTTGTTCTTTTTAAGGAAAAAATTAAAATGTATTATTAAAGTTGAATCAGTTAACCCACTTTGCTAACAACGACATCTAGTGACAAGAAATGGTACTAAAATTGGTAAATATCAAATGCTCTCTTTTTATTATATAAAATACTGATGTGACGGATTTTATTGTTCTTTTTGAATTTATGTAAAGTCTATTATTGTAATGAACTATCACTTTGTTTGCCATTTAATTCGGCGTGATCTGATGCAAAAAAATTAACTTTGCTCTCACTCTCACTGCTGCTGCCACTATCAAGAATTTGTTCCTTTTTGTGCTACCAATAACAGGGTGTATAATAACAACATTCAAAAGTTGTAATTTTAACTTTGCAACCAATATGATCGTAACGTATTAATAGTTCATCACAAATTAGTGAGGATGAAGTGGATGAATGATGATGACATTAAAAGAGGTCAAAATGTGCTGAAACTACTCTTCGTTTCGCCTGAGAAACCCAGCACCACGAATAATGCATCAATGGTTTTTCCCTCTTGGCTTATTGCCTATACAGACTGTTATTTTGAATACATTGTTGAAATGATGATGCATAACATCCAAAACTCAGCACTAACAATGTATTCTAAAGAACAAAAAAAAAGAACGTTAGAAGTTACGTCGACTGTACCACCATTACGACAATTGTTTTTTGCCACATGAGAGAGAAAACCGGAGTACCCAGAGGAAACCCTCATGCAACGGGTAGGAAAAAAAATGGAGCAAGACCAATATATATGCTGTTCCCAGTACCATGATCGAACCCTGGTCTGTAAGAAGCGAAGCCAGAGATGTACAGCCTGGACCAAGACGCCTATCGAATCTGATGCCCCGGTGCTCGCAGCTACCCATGTACCCATAGTATAGATGCTCATGGTCCATCAAGTCATACTGATCGTGTTTTTTGCAAAAATAAAACAAACAAAAAACAACAGCAAACAACAACAAAGAAAGAAAACACCAGTAGGCTAGTTGATCCTTATTAATTATCGAAAAACGCTGACTTGATATTAAAAATAAGCTCTTAACTGAAACTTAAACCAAGAAACCGTATGGCAAAACAAAATTAAATTATTAAAAATTCCGGATACTAGGCTTAACATTTAACTCATCCATATTAACGACCCATTCTTGTTGAAACATTTTTCAACCGCCATTCTGACTGCCATCTTGTATTTAAGGGCCCACGGCTAACTTTCGAAGTGGCTCCATATACAAAAAGATCCTAATGGCATGAACATTCATCATGCTTTCAAGCTTTTGTAAAAAAGTAAATGATTCTTCGGCTCAGCCATCTGACTATTATCGATATTTAGCAGACGATTACGTATTGGTCAAATTTAGGTTATAATTAAATGTATTTCTCTGAATTTAGAGCAAGCGTGTACCGGTCTATTCCACATAATTAAATTTTTCAAAGACATGATCCTTCGTGTTATTTACTTTCTAACCCAAATAAAACCACTTACACCGATCTGAACCACTGCACTGTGACTGAGGTTGGCGCTAATGACCAAGCTGTCAACGAGCCATTATAAATCTCCCCCCCCCCCCCCCCCCCCCGATCTGAACCACTCAAATCCCTGGCTTTTACATCACAATAACCGCCCGTTCCCTTTCAGTGCACCTACTGACCTACATATGGCTGAATATTTAAATGAATCCCTTTCGAAAACTGTAATAAAACTGCAGGAAAATATACAAGCTCGTTTGGAAGATCTGTTTAGCTTCGCAAATTAGGTAGATATGATGGATTTTGCCTGCTGAAATGCGACATCCAAATCAGCATTTACCACGCATTGCATAAGTGGCATTTGTACTAGGCATCTGCACTTTGCTTAATAAAGAAAGTGAGTATATTTTTCGAATTGCTGCACAATGAAGACCAGAACACTCGTAAAATACTCCAATGAATAAATTTACTCTATTAGAAATATAACTAGAAAAAAGACATTGAGAGCAGACCTCATAAACACCCACCCACCTAAAACCGGCACCAAAAAGGGTGGATAACTTATCCACACATCAAAATGAGGTTTGAAACAAGAAAGAGCATGGATTTAAATGATGGAAGCAATGACGGGGGAGTTTCCATAGGCTAACAACCCTCAGACATTGGTAAATGTTTAGCCTAGAGGAGCAGCCACCAGTTTGAGGCTGTGACACCAAGTATGAACACGGTTGATTTAAAGAAAGTAGGTAGAAGGTGTATCAAAAAGACCTGTCAGCAGCCGCATGAGAATGGATCGTATGGCACCATTTGGCGAGACTGCATTGACAATTCTCCAGATTGTCAAGGTGAGTGGCATAACTAGGATGGCAGACCTGCGGTCAGTATTCAATAGTAGGACGAATGAAGGTTTTGTACAAAGTGTATTACTACGAATCTGACGACAATTTGAAGGATCAAAAGGAAACTTATGCAATGCTGGCCTGAGCCAATAAGGTGAATGGATGGTTTGAAGTTGTACTCAATGGTTTATTCACAGTGCCACATGGTTTGGTTCTTTCAGATGTTAGTAGTGATTCAGTAGGACTTCTCTAGACATTGGTAGGCTCTTCTGCATTATGGTTGAAGAGTAACTGCTGGTTAGGGATATGTTGACGAGAGTGCAGTGAACGTAAGACAAAAACAAAGCCCAATGCACTTGCAGAAAAACGTACTAATATTTTGGCACCATACAAAAATGCAGACATGTTTGCGGTGCCTTCATCATAGTTGATTCAACAATGTGAGTTGTTGTTTTGCTGAAGGATAAAAGCACCGAAATATGATTTGAATGAATAAAACCCTGTAAGGTGCAACATGTATACAATATTAACGCAACGTTTCGGGTCTGAATGCAACCCGTTATCAAGCGTAAAAAAATAAAAACCACCTGGCTTCCCTCACTATCCACAGCCGACCTGCTTTGGCAGGTAGACTGTGGGTCTCCGTATTGCCTGGTTTTTTAACTGGTTTTAGGTCTTTCTGGTGCTTAGTGTTTTCGTTGGTATTGGTTGGATTTTTTTCTTGTGTATTTTTAATATGACTTGAGTTTCCACTCCAAAATTTTTTTTTTACGCTTGATAATGGGTCGCATTCAGACTCGAAACGTTGCGTTAATATTGTATACATGTTGCACCATACAGGCTTTTATTCATTCAAAAAAAAAGTTGTTGTTTTGGCTTCTCTGGTAAAGGCAACGCAAATGTGTTTACGTTTTTTTATGGTACCGAAATATTCGTACTAATATTTCGGTACCATATAAAAACGTAAGCATATTTGCGATGCATTCGGTTTTGTTTTAATTTGCTTGTTAGGGTCTAGCCCCAGGAATGAGGAGCTACTGAAGGTGTAGCCCCCGTTTCTGCACAGGGCTGCTTAAAGAGTAGTTCATATAATGAAGTCACATTATTTCCCACGAGCTTCTAGTACCTTTATCCCCATCCTGTGATGGCAACAGCACCAGCAGTGTGCTGAACCAGAATCAAATCAAGGTTACATTACATAATAATTTTCACAATTTAATACAAGATAATAATAACGTGATGTCAAGTTGTATTCGTTAGTTTAATATAATACTAGCTATGGCAACAATAATGAGAACCAATGTTCAAGGTCAGTGGCCCAGGTGATACATTTAAGGCTTTTAGGATAAGCCACCATATTCAACTAGACAGAATCTCACGTTGCAGAAGCCCTGAGAGTTTTTCAAGAAATGCCCTCATATCTTCATAAGAAGGAAAAAAGTAATAAGTACTAATAAGTAAAAAACAATAAAAATATTTACAGCCTACATGAACAACACATATTCAATACAATTCTCAGAAATTCAAAAATGGGACATGGTATTATTAAACTCACAAAAATATGATGCTATTGAGACATTAGCATTACTTTATACGTAATGATTGTAGTATGTTTTCCTGTCCTAGCAAATCTGAGCACTATCAAGTGTCAAGTGCTGTTTTTAATTAAGGGGATAACTTTTAAGGATTTGAAGTTTGCGTGTCAACCTGACAATATGCTATGTATTAATTAAAATACTGGGACATCTTTACACAAAATCATCAGAGGGTGTTCACGATTTTATTGGCACATTCGTTGGACACTTACCTTTCTGAAAAATCACTTGAATCGACTGTATAAATCAATTTTCAGGTTTATGCACAGTATTGGGTACTCGGTTTTAACAATTGTTAAAAATATTTTCATAATGTACTGAATAAACAAACAGCAATCGGAATTTCTTAGAACCTAAATAGAAACACTTAAAGATGTCAACCTTTCAGTTTACTTACCTTAAAACATGAGAAATCCTTGCAAAAAGCAACAAAGCATCTCGAGTTAACAACCATACCGCTGTAAAATAAACAATCATTAAATAACCTAGGAATAACCGGCGATATTATTACGCGATTTCTTGAGTCAATTACTGAGTAACCTAGGAATTAACAATTTTTGGCAGGGTCACCTAAGTGCCTGGTCACAATATAAAAGTTTCATTTTAATTTTGGGTAGCCCTGTCACTTAGACCATCCCACATAGGGCTGTTTACAAGTAACCAAGGAAATACGTAAGAAAGAATGTGAATTTTGCAGATAACTGTATTTACTGTATAAAATTTTCCGGAAATTTCGGATCACTCGATGTTTCCGATTGTAGCGAAAAGACGGGAAAAGCAAAGAGAGTGAAAGGAGAAAATAAAACTAATTATGAATTCACTTATTTCCTTTCAACTGTAGCAACAATCAAACCTACATTGTCATTTCTGCTTGCTAACACTTACTGAATGCAGTCTTCAGTCAAACCTTAACTGCTACTAAGATGGCCCCAGCATTGAATTATGTTACGTATTGTTTTCCATCCCTGGTAAATCATTGACAAATTAAGAAGCACAAATTCTTTCAAGCGTCAACAGAGGCCGGAGATTTTTTTCACCGAAAGTTCTGAACCAATACAAACAATGATATTTATCAATCAAATTCCTCATTGGCTGCTCATTTGGAGAAGGGGGCCAGTGGAGAAAATGTTTTGCCAGACGCTTCCTCTAGTCA
The DNA here is from genome assembly GCA_023313725.1 of Lithobius niger. Lineage (NCBI taxonomy): Eukaryota > Metazoa > Arthropoda > Chilopoda > Lithobiomorpha > Lithobiidae > Lithobius > Lithobius niger. The sequence continues at coordinate 295,431 of JAHWFP010028480.1, forward strand.
ATCTGAGGCTGAAGTAGAACCAGATCCAGGTTCGTTTTTAATTTGTTTAATAATTCTGCTCACTAAGTTTTACCTCAACCATAAGTTTACATTCTATCCCTTTACTCACACATGGTTTCGTTTACCTCCACACAAATGATGGTGTAATTGAAATTCATACCTAATCAAGTTATTTAAACTATTCTGAAGCACCAACTGAACTCTCAGAAACAACCTCCAATACCAGTAATGAAGACTCATCTAGCAGTGACGATGATAGGTAGGAAAAGTTTCTTCTGACAATACCTAAAAAAAGATGGTGAAAGGCAAAAAAAACTTCATGAAAGTGATCTGTACAAAAATTTTAATTTCAACAGCTTTTGCTGTTAGGTTAGAATTGTATCATTAGGTTAGATCGCATGAAGCTTGAAAAAAGTGTTGTTTGATTAGAATTTTGCAATTTTGTACTCAAAAGTTTAAAATTGCAAATTTATTTAAAATTCTTCTGATTCTGCATCGCTTTCAGGATATCTTACTCTGTCAGTTATTGCATGGTGGTTGTCAATAGGATGGAAGTATTTACTTACATCCACACAAAATTTACTGATGATCTTCTTCATGCTTTTATCGCTCTTCGGCCTATTGTTTAACATTACATGATCACTTATTTTAAATTCTTTACTTGCATGAAGCAAATTTGCTTTCGTACCACTACACTCCCATTCAGCTTCACACAATATTCCGTTCAATTTTACAATATTGTGCATGCGACTAATAAAGTTTAAAATGTAAAAGGAATAGTCTACATCATTAGTTACTCTTTTGCCTACTGGCTCTTCAGGCAAACTCATTTCGCGATCTTGAGCTAAGCGACTATGTGTAAAACCTGTCACCACATCAACATTCACTTTTATGGACATCCAAAGATGTTTAAATTTATCTTTTCCTTTGTCTTTTGCCTTTCTCTCTTACGGCGATTGCTACTGCTTTTCTTAATTCGTGCATTAGTTCAACACATGATTTCGTCTTATTAGAACTGATGCATTGGCACCTGCTCGGCTTCTTCCCATGTTTGTTAAAACACTTCTGAAACTTCTCGGCTTTCTTTCATAGCTAAAAAAATCATAGGAATTTACTATACGTTGCACCCTACAAACATATCTCCAGAACACATTACCTTTGAAAGCAAACATCCTTTGCCTTCTGACCAAGTATTTTACAAGATCTTATTTTAGATGATATCAGCTAGTAGTCTCTTAGTAGCCTAGATTTCCATAATTGATTTTATCTTTATAATCAACTCTTCATTCACATTTTAAATTAAAATTTTGTTCTATTAAGCATACATCCATTAACAAAATGAAAACTTTTTCCAAATAGCTGTAGGCACCATAGTGAGGAACGCTTAGTCTTACTTATGTAACAGCAGCATAAAGAAGCTTTTTATTCATATTAATACACAACTCCAGATTTTTAACACAGCAGTTCTAAGCACATTCAATCACATTTATTCTTCTGCTTCTGATGTCACTGCTCACGCATAAAATAAAGCCCCCCTTCATTTCTTTTCACCTTTGAAACGTCTAACACCAATCAAATGTTGTTACTAGACGTAAACATATATTTCCTATTCAATACCATCACTTATCAGTACTTTGTAAAACCCACTCAAATTTCGAATTACACAGTTATACACATAAATACACATAAATAGTATTCGAAATATCATTTGCCCTTCTTATCTAAATGGCGCTAATGATCAAGCTGTCGACGCGCCATTAAGCCTCAATCCCCCCCCCTCTTATCTAAACCTAAATTAATTTTCATGGCATACCCATGACACACGTGGTCAAAGTTTAGTGTTAAACGGGTGGAATAACCCATTCAGAGCATGTATTATCAGAATCTTTGAACAATTTTTGCCCTATATCTGGGTCATATCAGCAATATTCTACACCAGTACCTTCACTAATTTGATGTTATTCTTATTCCTACGTAAACCACCGCTGGAAACAAATTTTCACCAAACCAAAAACCACTGTCCAAACAAGTTTCTATTCGTATTGCATACACTCTGTCATGTGCCAGGTATCCCAAAATTTATATGGGACACACAGGATGCTGAAGAGTAAGTTTGAATTTACCATAACTTTGAATTTAAAACAATTGAAGAAAAATATTACATTTTTATGTACACATATTTATTTTTAATTTTTTTAACATCTTGAAATACCCCCAAAAAAAGGATTATCAATGTAGAAAGATCACTAAGGTTGACTCCAAAAATAAACTTTACTTGGCTCCTTCTCTCAATAAAGAATTTCAAAGAAAGAAGAATGGCTTTGTTCGTATTTATTTAGTAAGGGTGGGCCACGTGGAACTCACACTTAACAAAGTTCGTCATAAAACTCAGCCATTGAATGATGTTAAACGTAAAAAAAATGTATTGTCTTCTTTCAATTTACTTTTTGTAACAGCCGGTAGTTCTATTATTCCATAGCAAGAAATTAATTTCTAGTTTATAGCTTCTTCAGCAACAAAAGTTTAAGAGCTCTTTCACACATTGTGGATTAATGATATGGTGATGAAATGTTGACATTTCATATAACAAAATGCACGCAACAGAAATAGCATTGTGTTCTGAGTCGCATTAGGTTTACATGCAGCTGCACACATCGATTGTTACATTGTTTATCGCCACAAACAGTCCAACATTCCATCTGGTGACTGTAAAATAACGTCTTGATCTGTTTTTATTGTTAAAAGTCTATACATGGAAATTGTTTTACAGAAACAAAACACTGCCTACCTTTAGCTATGTCTAGAGTCGTAGTTTTTGTTTTCATCTTAAACCATTATTAATACAGTGCCTCTTTGTGGGTAATTTGGGGCCTTATATGAGCATGTATCATTTCTTGGCATTGTAACTCCATCTCCCTCCACATACCAAATTGTACATCACCAAGTGTAATTTTATACACTCAAATAAAGATTTTTAAAGACAATAACAAACTCTAGTAATTTTTGTCAAATGATGATCGTATGGTTAAGATTTCAATCTTGTGGTTTCCCTATAAAATTTTTGGCCATAATCCTAAACTTGTTAAAAAAATTATTTCACCTTTAAATACAAGCTACTCATAAGGATGTTTAGGGTTTTTTTTGGAAAGTGAATATGATACTGGGTGGTGTTAAAGTATTTTAATAAAAGAATAATCCAGTTTCCACGGAGAATCAAATATTGATTAATGCTTTATGGCTTTATTTAGCACTCGAGATAAACATTGTTTTTCTTTTTTAAATATCCAGTGTGTACTGAAAAATGTCACTGCCGTAACAACAAACAGCTCTGGTGCTGTATGTAAACTCAGGTGACCATGTCAGATGCTATAATTATATTCTATTATATATTCTGCTTATTATTATACGTTGATACTGGTGAGAACTAATTTTCTTATGTAAGCAAATAATAAACAACATCAGTCGTTCATCCGAGCCTTTACACTACTATTGTTTCTCAATCACCAAAAATTAAATTTAAAATATTCTCTCACAAAATGAAGCCTGTATTAAGGCAATATTTCTATGAATTTTCTTTCAACGACTTCTGTACAATACACTTCTGTAGCTCAATTTTTTTAATTGACCTAAAATTGCTAATTACAATGCCGTTTCACTAAGGTCTCCAATATCTATGCTCTATGATGAAAAAAATTGTTATATGATTATCAGTTCGAAACAATTTTTCAGTGTGGCTTTTTTGTTGAACGACATTAAACCCTAACTTGGTAATAAATGGGTATTTTACTGAAATTGTATTAAACACTGATGTTGTATTTTCTATGCATTGGTATTAAATTGCTGGGGATTAAATGGCTATTGTTCATTTAAATCATCTCACTGAAACAAAATAAAAATCTTCAATTGCTATAATTTGCATTTACGCTTCTTTTAATACAATAAATAATATTGGGCTCATGCTTCCACACTGATCCTATATTTAGAGTCAACAATCTTAAGGCTGTACCGAGCACATTTTTTTCTGGCGAGCTGATTCCGAGTTGAGTGCTTAAAAAATGCCTGGTACACCGAGCAGTACCGAGCCGATCAGTGCTGCCGAGCGAAGCCGAGCACCTTTATTAATCAGCACTTGCTAAATACCAAGCACTTAAGCAAGCTTTGAGAAACAACCAATCTTTTCATTAAAACAGCCTCGTGCTGCAGCAAGGCACCTTTTATACGCCCCAATTTTTATAGTTTAAAGTTTTATAAGGTGAGATGTAAAGGATATCAACCGGCTTTCGAGGGATGAGATGTAACAGTCCGAGGGCGCGCATCTCAGCCCGAGAACGCTGGGTAATATCCTCCAACGCATCTCAGCCAAGTCACATCTCAGCCCGTTCCTTATTGTTAAGCACGCGCACAACAAACAACGAATCGTGCTGACGTTCTTTTGCTCAGAAAGCTCGACAATGGGACTGTGCGGGCAACATTGTTTACGCAGATTTGATTATTAATAGCATTGTGCTGTGCTTATGTTTATTGATTATAACTCGATTCCGAAGTTCCCTATCACCATTTATACCACATCGCCCCTTCAGACAACTTTTCTTAAAAATTTTTTTAGGAGTAGTTGTTTGAAGGAGATAATCGGCGTTGAGTTTCCGTGGTATGAACGGTGATAGAATAATTCAGAATCGAAGAAAAGTACAGAAATAAAAGCAGAGAACCTTTGTTGGCTACCTGGGTTATCGTCGTTGTGTGATGACTAATGCAGTAAGACAATAAACGTTTAATTACAGGACGGAGAGCCAAATGGGCTTCATCGGCGATAAATAAGCATCAATTAACGCAGGGATGGGGGAGGAGGCGCACTAAAGAAGTGCCAACGCTAGTATTTTTTTTAATGAAATCTGCATGAATTTGAAACGTTTTCTAGTAAAGAGTTACAACTTTCATAGGATTTCCTTTCAAGTTTCCCAAATTTTTTTTTCACTAGGGGCTCCTGTAGTGTGGAGGCAGAGTGAGGGGGGGGGTCCGGGGCAGGGCCATCTAAACTAGCGTACAAAAAAAAATAAGCGTGACTTTGAAACGTTCTCCTTCAACTTAGAGATTCAATTTTGATACGAATTCATTACAAGTAAAAACTTTTTTCTAAAAAATGGCTTCTATAGTGGGGGAGATGGTAAAGGGTGGAGCCCCACACGCTAGTGATTTTTAAAGAATTTAGCGTAAATTTGAAAAGTGTTCCTGGAAGGCATAGAAATGTAATTTTCATACTAATTAATTTCACCTTTTTCAAAAAAAATTTTCAAGAGAAGCTTCCTATCGTGAAGGGGGGGGGAGCTTCCCGGGAATTACCGGGTTCCCTGGCAGCTCAATCCGACACCGGCTATATTTACAAACAAGAAATATTAACCAACAAGCATTTATAAGAATAAAATTTGCTTGTGCTATTTTTCGAGCTTGATTCCGAAATACCCATTCAGACAACAACGAAACTATTACTTCGATAAACCTTTGTTAGACTATTGTTGTGAAGATGGATGAGATCTCTCATCCCGGGTGGTATGAGAGATCTCGTCCCTCGATTTATATAGCTTATAATTAGAGCGTTCCAAACACCATTGTTACAAGAGACCATTGTTTCCATTGTTAACTGAGGGATGAGATGTTGAAATCGGTAGATAGGACAATGAAATATGCCCACTATACCAATTACAATAACTTAATTCCACCATATTATGTAATTAATTAATTCCAACATATTAAGTAATTTCTGAACAACATACTTTTCCTCAATCGCTCCTCCACAGACCCTCCCCCAACCGAAATCCTTTTGGAGTACTTTCTTTTTAAAACAAACTTTGAATTGTTGGTAATTTTGGGGGCTTTGGCTTTAGTCAAACCTAAGAACCCAAAATTGCTATCATTTCAAAGTTTGTTTTCAAAAAGGTCTATAAAAGAATTTCTGTTGGGGAGGAAGGCCTGAGTAGGAGCGGTTAAGGAAAAATATGTTCGTCACAAATTACTTACCTGGTTGCCTGCTTGATTCCTTTTCTTCAGTGCTTAAGATTCCATAAGATGTTTGTTATGAATGTCGCGCTGCAAAGTCGACAAAGTCGACGAAGTCGTTGCTATAGTCTTCCCAGCAGTATCGGCTGTGCGGGAGGCTAAAAAGATGAAAAAATGGGGGGGGGGAAGAGTTTAATGCTGCAACCTTACAGTACTTTCCCCTGGACTTTTTTTGTCTGCAACATGAGACATTTTAAGAACCACAGCTCATATGACATCATTTCAAGGAAAAAAAATCAAACGACTAGTACCAAACTATTCGTGAATTTTCCCAAGGGTTTTTTGAGCGAGTTTTTTTTTTTTGGGGGGGGGGTTATTTCATCTGTATTTTATTCTTTCAATATTTTAATGATTTGATTCTTTTGTGTGGATTTTTCCTTTCATTTCTATCTAATTTTTTTTTACTTCCAGTTATCGGTAAAAAGCCGTACATCCACCTAACTGGAAAACCCTGGTGATACTATACCCGAAAAGTCACAACAAAATTCGATGCCTTTAGGATACTGAAACACCAAAATTAAATGAGAATATCATCTTTATAAGTTTTAACAATAGAGTTAGTGTATTTGAAATCACTAAACGAGGATTCGCATGAACAAAATTTAACCGACACTAGATCGCCATAGAATTCATACCTCGTATCACACCAACAGCAATTGATCTGGCTAAAAAGGTATAATATTACGATTAGGATAGTTGCTAGTTAGCTGTATTAGTAAAACTAGTAATATTGTGAATATTCTAATACTGAGCAAAATTTGATCGCTTTCTTACTTACATTCATTTTAGGTTTAAAATCCCATTTATCAGCATTTTCTGTCCATGCTGCTGTGCAACCGTTCTCCAAATATATCAGCCACCAATATAACGTGAATCCTGCATGTGAATCTTATGACTTTAATTCTGTCAAAATACATTTTTGTGAGAAATAAATTGTGACAACACCTTTATTCGCAGCTAAATCATTTTGATACAGTTACCTGCAGTTCTGAAAATTCTCGTCACTCACAAACTCTAAAAAGCACTGCTACCTTCCGTGCTGACATTTTAGATATAATTTGGTAGATTGTTTCGTTTCCGTCGCAGGTGCCTAACCAGCAGTAGGTGTTTTTGGGTTATTTGTTTCACATTTTTAAAATCTTTAGCAGAAACTGATGGGTGTATAGTATTTGGCAGGGAAAAAAGATTAGCATCTGATGGCTCTATTCTGTGGATCTTCAGTTGATTCAGAGTGATCAGTGCCCAACAGGCGCTTATCCATTCTATTCAATTCCTCTAACTGTTTAGCAATACCTGTTGCCCTATAATCCGATATAATGATGATATTTTGCTTTGAAGCTCTTTAGCTGTTTGCATATGGCGTACACAACGGTCAGATCTGAATAGGAATGTGTGCAAATGCATGCCATGTCTGCTGAACCACTGTATCTTACATACCGTGAATTCTAGCCATTTTATTTAATAGAACTAGAAGAAGCTGTGCCAAAATTCAGATTTTTAATCAAGAATTAAAAAAAAAACGTTTCATAGTTCCTTTGTGAATTATGAACAGAGAAAGTATTACTATAAGTATTACTTTATTTAATAAAGTGACCACAGTGGTGTCCCTAAACATTTTTTTGACATAATGACGTCAGTTTCAAAGAGATTTTTCATGACGAATAGTGCTTATTATTTAGAGTGCTTTTAAGTTTATGTTATCTGCTTAGTCAAACATACAAGAAAATAAGCCAGGGCACAAACTTTTCACATACAATTTCACATAGAATTTCAGCAATATTGGTGTAACGCCTTCCCAAAAATACGAGTAGGCCACATACATCGTATTTTTACATTTGGTTACCCATAGAGGTATGTGGTGAATCAGAAGACAATTTGCTGTTCACCAAATGAATTTTGTAAATATTAAATGTTTCTGTACATTGATTTTGTTTTATCAACAGTTAAATACTCTGCTGTTCCCCTAAAACTCTGCTTAATGTAAAACTAAACCATGCTTTGTCCTTTATGTTTATTTTTTCTTCTACATATTATTTTTTTTATATGTACTGTAACAATGCTAACTCATGTGGGATGATTATTTACGTCATGCTTAATAACCACGTAGTTTTATTTCTATTACGTAAAAATAATCAGCTTAGTATTTACAGCCTGAATTGCTCATATCTCTTGATAAAAAGTCAGGCTAACTCTAATTATTATCAGTAATTGTTTCTTTAAATAGTTTTGGCAATTTGTGGCAATTCTAACATTTTAAAGATATTTCTGTGTATCGTTAGATATTGAATAACATCTATAGATGGAAAGACCATTGTGGATACAGACGGATGAGTAAGTAGCAGGTTAATAGATCATGGATGCATCCCAATGCCTAAACCACGATGATGTAAGTTCTGCAGTATAACATGTTGTATGAATTAATTATTGCTGAAGCGATGAAACGACAATCTCAATAACTTCCAACCCATCAAAAAAGTAACTCTTACACAATTTAAAATGTCACCTTCAATACCCATTCTCTTGAAATGTGTACCAAATTACACCTAAAATTCTGTAATGTTTCAGGTTACATTGTTTTATAGGGTGCAGTTTGGGCCTACACATTTATAAAATCATTGTAATGTTTGCAAATGTTTCAACTGTTTGTGGTAAGACAAAGGAAAAGTGAAAGCAGAATGAAATACTGCGGCAATTATGTAAATATACAATGCACGAAGTAGCCATGTAACAGACCATTCTGACAAAAACATCTTCTTGACTTTGTGATGTCGGATCAGTGGGTTTTTTTACTGAATTGACACTTTCCATACTGTAAATTTCTGACTTGGTTTACATAGGAGTGTGTATTTTTATTATAAAAACAAATTTTCCTGTTACATTTATGACTACACATATTGTTTTTTTCCCTATACTAATGAAGGGCAATGGAATCCGTTTTAAACATTATTTTCCAATGTTGTCAACTATAACACATACTATGAAAAAACTGAGGAATCACGTGTTTGGAAATCATGCGACCCTTGATGATCTCTTTCATAGTCACAATGTTACCCAATGTTTTTAATGAACTCATTATTCCAAGAACAAGGTCTTTGGCAAAAAAGAAATATGTCACTACCAGTTTAGTTCACTGCTTGACACATGATACTTACTTGTAGGTAATACGATTAGTATTTTTATCGACATTCTTGCACACTCGTTGCAATCAGCACAAGGAAGTCGTGGATTGGGAGTTCCATTTAACAAATACAAAGTGTTTCAAATTTGTTTTCAAAATTTCTGTACAAAATATGAAAAAATATTATTGAACTTGAAATTTGGTTTATTTTTATTTATTTTTTAAATCTGAAGACTAAACGATAGTTTCTTGTGTTCCTGTACCCAGTTTCAATTTGGAGGTACCATTTGTTTGGAAATTGTGTTTCATGTGTACCACTCAGGTATTGCCACATACAGGATAGCCACGAAAATGTCGTAAGTTACTTCTTTGCTAAGTATAATAGTTGGCTAAAGAATTGCATCAGGGTAGGATGATTACAGGCAATTGCTTGACTTATCTACAATTTTTACTATTTTTTTTGTAATAAGATGTTCCACAGGGGTTCGTTAATGCCTTGAACGAAGGGCGCTGAAATGTAGTTAAAGTGATAAGAAAGGATCTCAATTTTTTTTAAATTAATTTCTTTAAGCCCTAAGTCGGCCGAAGCAACTTAATGCTTGTATGGCTGAATTTTTGAACATTACCAGACTTTGAGAGAAGAAGAAATATCTGGTAGAGGGAGGTTCTAACCCGGGGATTCGATCCGGGGAACCTCCGATCATCGTAGGGGCCGAAATATTGTCCAGAATTGGCCAGAATAGTTCCCATAGCCGCTCACGCTACCCTGGCTGGCAGCCCTGGCGGGGACTTTGCGAAGATCCCCTTTCCAGGGGTTCGACCAGATCCGCAAATCTCCATCAACCAGGCTGAGCTCTATCACAACTCAGCCACGATGACTACTTTGATCAACCAGTCAATGTTAACTATTGGTAAATTAAAATGAGTGGAAAACCATTACTAAGCTATTTAAAAAATATTTACTCTAATTTTTCTTCCAGAAAAATTTTTCTGAATTGTGGGGCATAGACCTGCTTTAGTTCGTTCTTTAAACGAGTCAAAACGTAGATTTGGTCATTATACGAAATAAAATTATTCATCCTCTTTGTTTGGGTACGCTCACGAAAAAGCACACTTTCTGAAATGCTAAAATAATTTTTTTAAAGTGCAGCTTCTGAATTGAAATAAACGAAAAGTCAGGCACTTCCGTAATGAGCTGAAGTGGGAATGTAGCTACTCAAATAATTTAGATCTTTATGCCAAATGCTGACTAGGCACAGTGCAAGGATGTCATCTATAAATATTTTATAGTACAACCCGAATAGACATTTAGTAACAAGGGGGCATTTTTCTCCTTCTAGACTATGTGACACAGAAATTTGAAAATGGGACTACCCATCAGAACGTCATTGTCTTGGCAGAAAACACTATTTATGAAATAACACAAAAATAGTAGCAGAAACAAAGTATGGTGTTAAGATAATCTTCACTTCTAACCAAAGTTTGCGTGGGTATGATCCTGACTAAATTTATTTCGGAAAAATGGGGTAAATTTTGTACCTAGGAACAGAACAAGCATTGATGTCTTATGTGATCCAGTTACAACCTTAAGGAATTTTATTTCCAGTCAGATCACTAATACAAGAAAGTGACTTGAATACAAGATGTTTGCCTTTTGCTAACATTTTTACGACAGGAGCCACTAATTTACCAAGTGGGAAGTTTGGTGAGTGTTTACAGCTAGTAATGAGCCGTAAGGGTGTTTTCTTTTTGGGTTGCTTTTTAGGACATGCAAGAGGAGAAGCGTGATGTTCTTATTTGTACTTAGCTATAATTTTTTACTCAGTTTCTGCTATCGGTCAATCTAGCAAAAAAAATTAATAAATGCTGAAAAGCATGACGGGATTATTACAAAATATAACATAGTTATTGATGTTACCTAATTCCTCCAAGATTTTTGTTTTATTTGTTAGGCTGGTCATGGTATTGGTTTCATCAGACTGTTAAAGGCGCCTTTTTACCTTTTCAATCCTACATGCAGCACCGTAGAACCTTTGCGCAATATAAAGAAAACACTGGTATATAAAAAATGTAACAACACAATCCGCAGCAGCGCCGCGATTATAGGCACTAAAACGAGATCAAGTGACCCACATCAGCCTATTGGGTGATGAAGAATCCGGAGTGTGGATGCCGTTTTTAGAATATGGGCAATGCTATTGGAATATTCAGAATTTTTAGATTATGGGCAATGCTATTGAAATATTTAGAATATTTAGAATATGGGTGCCAGTAAGGTCAGATTTTAGTTCTTTAATAGCGTTAATTTCTCCTAAGTGTTAATGATATTTATAAATTATGAAGATATTATCAGGAAGAAAGAACGGATTTTGGGAACACATGTATATCTTATAGTGCGGGAAACAGGAAACAAACGTTGGGGCTATACGATGTACGTCAGGTAAAGAAATGAGTTACACAGCTTAGGGAATAGGAATCCTGTTTTACATCTATAAGAATATAAGAAAAATAAGTTACTGTATTAATCTGTTGGGAATTGGATCAAAAGGGAAAATTTCTTATGTAATTTGTGAAGTAATTTAGCTAATTTTCAAGGGAATCTGTAAAAAAACATTAAACATTTTGCGTTATCAGTTTTGTGAAATAATTTCCTTTTTATTTATTTGTCTGCAAAAGTTACCATTTTCAGTAGCACAAAAAACTAAAGGACAGTCATGCAATTCACCATAATGCAATCTAGCACGTGTGCACAAGACCAGGTGTAATAAAAACGGCTTATTGTCAAACATGTATTGTCCATAGTAAAAACTTGTACAGTTTATGACGCCTATCAGGAAGTCGTTACATCTTTCTATAAGTGAAAGACTTCTTTCAACAAACCCTTTTAGTATTTAGTTCAATAATGAACTAAAGATACGAGTGGCAGTAAAATCATCATAAGCTACGCAAAGGGCTGGGTGCATTTTGTCTCCAACTGGTATAAATACAGGGTACTCGGCCAGTTAGTTTCCATCCAGCCAATCTTAGGCAGAACTCTTCAACCAGCTCTCTGATCTTTTAACAGCTTGGTAAGTATATTTTCACAAAGGCTACCTAATTTTAGCTATGGTTTTAAAATCCAGATAATTATACATAAATGGACGTCCTTTATTGTATGGTGGAAATGCAAATACATAACCATTTGGAAAATTTGAGAAATGTGACAACTTTGTTTGTCATTATACTATCCTACTTTATCGGCCCAATTATTTGATACAGTTTTCTACTCCTCCTTGTAATAAAATAATTTATATTCAGAGTTCTATTAGCATAAGGACTTTTCATTTCTACAGAATCTGATTTAAGTAGTGTCTAAGGAAAGTAAATAATCGGGGCACCTAGACAGTATCCCTTTGATCCCATTAGCTAACGATCCACGAGTAGTCTTAAATTGAGAGAAACATTGAAAGAACGATTAGCCGCAAGAATTGCAAGAGTGTTTCACATTTTTTTAAATTTTTAAAGAAAAATTCATTTTTCACGATCATTTATTTATGACTGCTCCCCAGATGTACATTAATTTTGTTGTGCAATTAAAACCATATTCTAAAATCAACTATTTATTTATTCTTTTAAGTTCAAAGTTACACATAACAAATTGTAATTAAACAAATAAGCAAATTTTGTTAGCCGAACGGGAATTCGAAAGAACAACAAAATTAGTGTTTGAGCAAATAGTTTTAACTGGTTGTTGTTTTTATTTCCGTTACCTTGCCACATACGACTTATACCACAACTTTATTAGCATCATTAAATTATTTAACCAGATTCAGGGTAAAGAACAAAGAGAGAGAGAGAGAGACCAAATAATTTCCATGCTAGTGAATATCCACCGAAGGCTTCCCAAGCCCATTGAAAGCAAGACCGGGAGTATAACACAATAAAAACCAAAAGAACTAGAGGATTCTTCAAAAAAGATTATTTTCATCATATGATGAAATTATTGTGATTGTATTGATTGACTGGAATCTCGGACGACTTTTATTTAATGACACCTTGTTTTTCGTTAGTTTATTCTCCTTTATTGTCCTTTTATTACGTAGTACTTAGATTGCATGTAATGTGGTGTTAACGGCTTTTATAATTACACAGTCATACAGTCTGTTCCATCAGTCTCTTGATGGCATGAAACCAGTATATGGAAGTAGTAACAAACCATCCATGCGTTTCATGCGGTTTTTTTTTTTTTGGCATATTCATTTTAACTTATTGCAAGTTTTTATGATTTGAATGACACCACCATTTTATTTGATCCACTTGTAGTCTGAAGCTATCTAACTCTTTTCTGGATGATCTTTCTCACTTTTTAACCTTAATGGAAGTTTTAGACGTCTTTATAGCCACCATCTGTACGCTTGTTCTTATTAACCGAAAACGATGGTTTAATAAACCTCCCCACAATTAAATTTTTCATTTTTATTTGGGTAACATAGGATATATGATTGGGTGGCATATAGAAAATCGAATTCCCAACCAGTGCACTGCGAATTTTCATGTAAGAGTCTCACGCCTTACCCATGCAACTGCAAAGACATTTTATTGCCAACATCAGTAGAAGGTTTCTGATCAAAGGCTATAAACTTCAATGTGGCCAAAAGATGGTTGTGGTTATTTTCAGAACTGGTCACTTGCATTACGTTACCAATTAGCATACACAATCTTCTCTCATGTAAGCCACTCTGGCTCAGCTGCCTGCTTACATCCGGTAATGAAACTAACATTCCCTTATAAAATATGGGAATATCAGTCATACTTATGGTTGGGGTGAGTCATTAGCTTGGCGATCCGTACCTCTTAAAGAACTGATGACAGCAAAGTGGTTTTGTAGTTTTACACTAGTCCAGGAACCCTGTGGAAAGTAATCAAAGCATTGGAATACCTGATTGAAATCAAAGTATTCATTCTGGTTAAGTTTTAGTTTTTTTTTTAAGTACAAATAGCAATACCAAAGTACACTTTTGGTTTTTTTTTTACATTAACAGTAAATGACATTTCGACAATTATTTACCTTGATGGGTATAAATGGATGGCCCTAATGAAATCTATTTTGGATGATCCAGTTATGAAGAACCAAGTCTTAACTAACTTACCTATAAAACGAAGGTACGCAAATCAATACCTAATGTGACAACAAACAACTCCTTTCTTAATTTTCAGATTCTGAAATGGCTTTTGCAGTTAAATTCTTACTTGTTGCGATAGCTATGTGTGGTGTTGCATACGCAGCAGATACAACAGACGATGTTAGCAAACCTAAAGCCATTCAAGAGAGAGGAGATTATGAACATGACTATTATGGCGGTGAGTAAATTGCTTAGTTCTTTCCATTTCCAAGGCATAGTAACATTGGCTTATCTTTTATGCATAAAGCAATGACAGCAATAATTAAACTTAATATATATTCTTTCTAATACCTATTATTGTTATGCTTGCGTGCAAAATTTAACTCCAAAGGAGTGTTTGTTTGGCTGTAATCATACACTTGCCTCATAGTGAGAAAAAAAGAATACGCCAGTTAAAAATTTTATTAGTTTAACAATTCTACAGAATAATGATACCAAACCTGAGTCAAGTTAATAAAAAAAAACGTTTAAATAAATAAGAAATTAGTGCTTAAAGTTTGTTCATGTAAATAAATAAATTAAATAGTGAAAAACTAATAATTTCCGATAACACTTTGAATTAGACGTTATAAAGTCGTGGGCTATCAACATTTTACAGGTCATCATTTTCATGGCTACATTATAAGTTGAAATTTTGTAGCAAATATTTTAAAATTAAGAACGATAATAACATCAATCTGTACACAGACTGCCTCTGACAAACAGCAAGTCCTGCAAAGTAAACATTTACAG